>CAKAOH010041076.1:21754-57703 GCA_916701665.1 Sebastiscus tertius
TTTTTCAGACCTTTTTTTCAAACTTTTTCAGAGTCTTTTTTCGGACATTTTTCAAACTTTTTTTAAAAAAAAATTTCAGACATTTTTTAAAAAAAAATTTTCAGACATTTTTTCAGACTTTTTTTTTCAGACTTTCTTTTTTTAATGGACATTTTTTCAGACTTTTTTTCCAACGTTTTTCAGAGTCTTTTACAACCTAAAAATCGCAAGATGGGTTAAAGAAATTAGTGGCGTTAAAACAAATTTGCATTATCGCAAAACAGTGAACAGTTTGACACTTTGATAGTTTTAGACATAATATAACTTTTTTATGATACACTATACTGACTTTTAATTACATTTTTATGACATACTATGACTTTTTATAACCTAAAATACTATGCCTTTTTTAATGACTTTATGACGTGTTATATTTTGACTTTTTTATGACCTACTATATTATTACATTTTTTATGACTTTTTATGACTTTTATGATTATATTTCTATATCATGATATTTAAATGTAAAGACACACCGGTCAAAGAGTCATCATTGTGCTTGTCTGTGTGTGTGTGTGTGTGCTTGTAGGCCATCTATGCCAGTGTGTTACCAGGCGAGCTCATGAGAGGCTACATGAGTCAGTTCCCCACCTTCCCCAGCTGGCTCGGCAAATACTCCTCCACCAATAAACACTCCCGCATCGTCCAGGAGCTAGCCTCACACATGGGTTTAAAGTGAGTAGGCCTCGATCGCTGTCTTTCACCTATTTACACGTTGTCAAACACAAAACTCACATTAGAGTATTTCAATGTTTTCTTTGTTTGCAGGACAATGAGTAGCAGACAGGCGGTGAACCTGGACTACTTGTACTACTTGCGGCAGGCGCTTCTGAGCCCACTTCAGAAGCACGGAGCGGAGGGCGCCGCTGAAGCTGTGCAGCTGCTGGACGACTACCAGCTCATCAGGGAGGACGTGGACAGCATGATGGAGATCAGCGTCTGGGGTGGACAGCCAGACCCCTACTCCAAACTGGACCCTAAGGTCAGCAGGAGACGGGAGGGGGGGGTATAATACCTCAGTTAGTTCAGGCCATTGTGATTGGTTGACAGCACTGCAGCATATCTGAGTATCACTCTGCTTTATTTACCCACTTATACCTATAACTGTTAAACCCAATGCTCAATACACACCTTAACCAGTACCAGCAGTTCTGTACTACGGAGCTTTTTTCCTTTATTCAATTATTAATATAAAAATATTGAGTATAGCTTGATAATATTCTTAATCTTCATCAGAGCCTACGACCTCTAACAGTACTACACTGTCTCCTCGCAGGTGAAGGCAGCATTCACGCGGGCCTACAACAAAGAAGTTCACCTGACGCCGTACTCTCTGCAAGTAGTGAAGAAGGGCCGCCGTGGTGGTGGCGGGGGAGGGGAGTCGGAGTTGGGAGGAGAAGACGTGGACAACGAAGTGCAGGAGTCTGAGGACGAGGGCGTCAAAGCAGACGCCATGATCAAAGTAAGAGCATTAACAACGTACATACACATTTAATCCCATGTACACTCCGCGCCAAAGGCCGTCTTCATATCTTTCTCTGTTAATATCGTCCATCTCTTGTTCCTCCCCGCAGCAGAAGAAGGCCAAAGTCACCAAGGAGTCAAAGAAAGATACGAAGGAGGATACTGGGAAGGGGAAAGGCAAGGGGAAAGGCAAGGGGAAAGGCAAAGGCAAAGCCAAGAAATGACCGATGACCAGAGGAGGAAAACCGTCCTCTCTGCCTCCCTCCGCCCCCACAGACTGTAATATTACTCCTTCGCACTTGCAACGATGCTTTAGTGAGCATCAGACAGTAGTGAGGCTGGTCTTAACCTCTGCAGGTAACTCATCTGTCCCTCAACACTTGACTCTAACCACACTACGCTACTAAGAAAATGTCTTTCCACTTTTTTAACTTCCTGTAGTGTTTCCATCAGTGTCTCTATATCGAACAAATGATGTATATTCCATCTATTATCATGTCTGTACACCTCTGTGGTTACATGCGTCTCATCAGGAGTATAGTGCATTTCTTCCGTTGTTAGTTTGTGGTCCAGGTGTCGAGGCTGTAAATAATGTGACTGCGATGTTTAAGACTGTTACTCTTTGCTAAGACTGTTCCTGTAAATTCCAATTTTGTAAAAACTTTCATGAGGATTAAAAGAGAAATGTCACTCAAGAATGTCATTGTTCAATTTCTTTGTTTAAAGGGACTGTTTGTAAGAATCAGAAATGCTTGTTAACAGTGACACCTCTGGCCGTTAAGTCAACGAAAGTCAGCGTCCTGTTGCTCGGGCTTGTGCTCGCTCTACATATACATGAACGAGCATCGCTCAAAACAGTGAGGTGACACGTCAGCTAAATCCACAATATCACTCTATATTTCACCTGCTTGGCAGTAATGTTAGATTACTTTTTTAATCTTTTTTCTACATACTATTCTATGACTTTTTTTTAACCTTTTTTGGACATACATGACTGACTTTTTTCATGAAAATTTTCAACATATTATACTATGACTATATTAAATTACATTTTTCAACATACTATACCATGACTTATTTACAACATACTATTCTCTGACTTTTTTCGACATACCATACTGACTTTTTTTTGACATACTATACTATGACTTTTTTCGATATGCTATACTATGACTTTTTTTTTAGACATCCTATACTATGAATTTTTCGCGTTTTTTTCAACATACTATACTATGACTTTTTTGACACACAATACTAGGACATATTGTTTGTTGTTGCTTTTATGACATGCTATATTATTAAATATATACTATGACTTTTTATGGCATTCTCGCCTATACTGTGACTTTTTTTGTGACATACTATACTATGACTATGACTATTTATGACGTACATTATTGCATTTTTCGATTGTTTTTTTACATACTATATTAAAAAAATTGACATACTATACTATGACTTTACATACTATGTTATTTATATATATATATATGTCAAAGTTAAATAACAGCTACATTTGGAGATCAAAAGTTCTTTCTTGACCTTGGAAACTGTAGTTGACAAAACAATCTCAAGCCAATGTCCATTTAGTAGCTTTCAAACAAACGTTTTATACCAACATGGACAAGAGGTCCTTACAGTTCTCATTTTAACATCTACAATTCTATCACAACTGGGCAAACTTCATCTGAGGAAGATTTTGTGATCTGATCAAATGGACTTTGTGGTCGGGAGATGTTTTGTCAAAAACTGAAATGTTTATTTAAAAAAAACTTAAACTACACAGCGTAAAGTAAAATCTACAACTTGTCCTCAAAGCCAAAAAGACACAAGAATGGTTCTTGAGATCTCTGAATTATCTTGAGCCACTCCGTTTACAAACCCATGAGCTAATAAAATACAATAGAGAAGATTTCACCTAAATATACAGCATTCTTTATTTGATTCATCTTTGAAATTCAGTTACTCCTATGTTTTTCACATCGTACAAAACTAAAAGCTGCACACAATCCATCCAAAAATATATATTAGAACATTTAAACAAATAGAAAATGACTTGACATTTATATACATGTGATCGGTTGTTTTTTCTTCATTGCTCCAGCTCATCAGTCTGCAGGTATTTGGAACAATCGGGAATCTTCTTTACCTGTTTGACACTCAGAGTCTCCGAGCACATGGGACACACCGTCTCCGTTTCCAGCAACCTGGACGCACAAACAGTTCAGAGTAGATTTGTGAATGTGACAATGAATGAGAGAAGTGACTCATCAGTGCTTATACTGGAATAGTCCGACATTATGGGGAATACACTTATTCGCTTTCTGACGGAGAGTTAGATGAGAAGATTGATACCGCTCATGTATGATGGAGCAGTGACTTCCTGGTAACAATCTTCTCATCTAACTCTCGGCAAGAAAGCCTATAAGCGTATTTCTTAATAACTATTAGTTTAAACTGAGGAAAAAAGGGTGCCAGTACTCTAAACCAGCAAACTGCTGCTCTCAAACGTGATTTGAGAAATGATTATCAAGTAGGTCTTTAATTATACCAGCTGATCCCTTTTCAAAATTTTACGTCAAAAATGTCTTGCGAGGAAAGAAAACAAAGTGTTTTCAGAATTAAGAGAAGTGTCTAAACCTTCCTTATATCTGTATTTGGACAGTTAAAAAAAAAAAAAGGATGAAAATTGATGTATCACTTACAGAATGAACTGAGAGTAAAGGGCGGGAAATTCACAATGAGGACACACAGACCAGTCTTCTTTCAGCATATGACGACCCTGAGAAAAAGAAAAAGGTAGAGAGATCAAATGATAAAAATACAAGTACTGTATAACCCGATATAGAGCCCATGTGTCTTTATCGTGAGAACCAGGCCACTCTAATTCACATGTTTTGGGATTGTTCTAAATTGTTTAATTTTTGGCAATTGATATTCATAATGCTTTCCAAAACTACTGATAAATCCTTAGAACCATCAGCCTGCCTTGCTTTATTTGGGGTGGTACCACAAACATTTTACTTTGAACAAGAATAAACTAAACCTTTTATCTTTTGCTACGCTGGTGGCAAGACAACAAATTTTGATTAGATGGAAAGATTGCAACCTTCCAACATTTGCACAATGGCCTCTGCTTGTTTTATGCATGTTAGTGCCCTAGATAATAAGGTGTACTGTACTAGACCCCTAACAATTTATCATTATTTATTTATTTTCTTTCTTTCTTTCTTTTAACTATGATTATTTTATTTTATTTGCATATTTGTGTGTATTTATTTATGTATTTATTTATTTTTTTGCAAACTTATTTGCCTTGCGTGGTTTTAGTCATGTGCCCTCTGGGTGTTTTCATGAGTGAGATAGCTATCTGTCCAAACATGTTTGTGCAGTGGATTGTCAGAGTTGTATTAACAAAATTCAGAAATAAACTTTGTTCAAAAAATACAAGTACAGAGTAAACTATTTTGTTCAGTGTGTGTATGAATAAGTCAGCGATGACGTGTTTGTACCGTGGAAATGCAGTAGGGCAGGTTGTTCTTGCAGGAGATGCACAGCAGTTCGTTCTGTGGCAGCTGGAAGCCGCAGAAGGGACATGGAGTAGTTTCCTCCTCCAGCTCCGATGTGTGTGGACGTCTGTGGTGTGGCCAGATATATATGTGGGGAAGAGCAGATGTCAGAGAGGATTAAAGGGTAACTTCGGTATTTTTCAACCTGGGCCCTATTCTCCAGGTAGAAAACTACTGAAGTTACCCTTTAAGAAGGCAAGTGTCGGACAGATGAGGTGAAGTACATACTGTATATGTGAAGAAGGAGGGAGGTCAGGAAAGAGGAGGAGAGGGAGTTTGACAAAGAAAACATCACTCATCACTCACCGAACCATGGCCTCGATCTTCTTCCTGTACTTTGGGTCAATCTCGTTTCGGTACTCTGGTCTCATCAGCATGGCGGCAAAGCTGAAGGCCGAGTCCTTCAATCCGGCACGGTGACACTCGATGACTGCTGATGTCAGAATAGGAACAACATCTACCCACACACACATAAACACTGATGAGATTTCTGTTGGGCAATTTTTAAATTTCAGTGACATTTAAGCTTCATTTAGATTGTTTTTTAAAAGTACTGTAGATCAGAGTTGGGAAAATTCTCTGTGGACTCACGTGCAGGAAACTTGCTGATGTTGTTGCTGACACGAATGAGCATGCGTGCCCCTTTTAGGTGGTCTCCCCTCTTTACATGAATCTACATAATAGAATTTACAAAGTCAGAAACATTACACATTTACGTAATGTTAAGATTGAGAAGCTTTATCATGTAACAGTACATTTTTAACACAAAATATTTTCATACAAAATGCCCCCCAAAAAACTATGGACAGTCTATGAAAAATCAATTCACCATGACTACAGTAAATAAAGACCACAGACTGTATAGAAGTAGACGTAGTCACTGTGACGTCACCCATTGGTTTGTGGTAGCGGCTAGAAGGGAGCCAGCAAACTGGGGAAACTATCGCAAAATAGAATAGTTTTAGTTAAGCTTAGGATAGGTCATCGGGCAGCGAGTCTTGCAAGAGTTTTCACAGATTTCATATCAGATTTCGCAATTTGCGGGCTCCCTTCTAGACACAAACTCTGTTTGTGGACTGCCCTTTTGAAGCTCGGCATTTTGGCTGTCGCCGTCTGGATTTTTGGCCGTCGCCATCTTGGTAATTTGCAACCAGAAGTGACACGAGTGGGCAGAGCTAAATACAACCGAATGCTGAATAAGACGTTTTTGTTATAATTAACTTTCATGAACTTAAATCACACTGTGCAAGAGTTAAAGTTGTGAGACAAAATGGAGAACGACTCCCAGACTGGACAACGCCGTGGTATTGAACTGTCAATCACAAGGTAGTCACGCCCTAAAGCGTTCCCTGCTTTATGGTCTATTTGACTCTAAATGGGACCATAATTTACTAAATGAACATCATGCTGTATTGAAGAAGATTTGAAACTAGTGATTGAGACCATAAACTCATGTTTACAATGTTTACTGAGGTAATAAATCAAGTGAGAAGTAGGCTCATTTTCTCATAGACTTCTATACAATCTGACTTCTTTTTGTAACCAGAGGAGTCGCCCCCTGCTGGCTGTTAGAAAGAATGCAAGTTTCAGGCACTTCCGCATTGGCTCCACTAGACCCAGAGGTTGCCCATTGGTGTGTCCTGACCTTGACCAGCAGGTAGGAGTGGAGGATCATCAGATTGGTGGCCATCTCAGCTGGGATTTTAATCTTCTGGGCCTGCAGCTCCGTGTACATGCTGAACAGCACGTCATGGGCATTACGGTAGTTCCCTGTAGGAGTAGGACACGCAAAAAAGCAGGTAATATATCATGTGAGTAACATACATGTATGATTACGGTTGTGTGCCCAGTCACGGTTGACGTTATTGGTGCACAGTGTTTGTGTGAATATGTTTGTACCTGCACACTGCTCTTCTCTGGCGATGATGATGGCGGTGCGAGCAGCCTCCCTATACTGCTGCAACGCCATATACAGACGGAACAGGTACTTAGCATCCTGGTAAGAGGAAAGAAAGGTCAACTAGCCATCACATGTTTAATGAAGTGTCACTCCCTACTGCCACACAATGAAAGCACTGAGCACGTCCTACATCAAGACCTCGAGTTAGTATCTCTGAGATACTCACAATGATGAACTTTACCTATGACACACACACACACATAAGTCCCCATACTACGCTAACAGCCCACCTGCCTTTTATACAGGCAATGTATGAAAAATAATGAACTCCTACTAGACCACAGATCTGTTGGCTTGTTACTTTCTAAAAACACAAGACTTGTGGATAGAGTGTTATTGGACTTGAGACACCTAGTGACTGAAAATGTGCCCTCTCTTAACATTTAGGAATTTCAGCTTTCAGCTCCCACATGAATGGAAAGAAACTATCAAATTTAGGAACAAGACATTGGGCCTCATGCAAGAACATTTTCGTATTCTTATCTCTTACTTTTTCTCATACCGTGGGCTCGTACGAGTGTGCCACATCAGATTCAGCAAATGCTCCTAATTTCAGATAACTGTGTAAATGGACAGCGTAAATGTGATGAATGCCACCACCGTCCGCGTTCATGAGAATTGTAAATTAGCATATTTAACGCCCTAATGATACCATATGAGGCTACGCGTCCTGACCCATTCTGTCTCTGCTAATGTATCAGCACACTGTCTAAAGATACACTCTCTTCCAACGGCCTGAAGCTCATCCAAAAGAAGTAAGTCAGCCATGACGCGCCTGGTTACACTTCCTGTTGACCTTATTATATACAGTGACAAATTAACCTTCAATTAGTGAGTAGTTTAAGTCGTTTTGCAGTTTGAGATGTTCATATTGATATTGTAGAGTTATACAAAAGCATCAACGACCAATTTAAATGAATGATGCTATCGTTAGGCTACATGAATATATTTAGAATTATAATTTGAATTGCAGAGTCAAACGGGATAATGTCAACATAATTATGAAGTGTAGTTTATATAGGATTTTTAAACTCAAAATTGCTTCAAAGCAATGAAATATACAATCCATTGATGAAACACTAAGGTTTGGATAATGGCAGACTAACTGCACATGGCTCCTACGACAGGTCTGGACCACTCGTAAATTGTGTTTGTATCTAAGAGAGAATTGAAAATACGAGAAAATTGGTGAACGCAGCAAGTTCTCCTAAATCACTCATACAAGCCACTTAAGAACTAATCTGTTTGTTCGTATGAGTGGTTCTTTTATGAGGCCTAATGTGTTTTTTTTTTTGTTTTATCTGCTGATCAACCAGTTACAGGGTCTGAGTTCAAAAACATAAATCCACAAACTCACTGAGTGACGCTACACACACAAACACACACACCAGACAAGGAGAAGGAGAAACAATGAGAGGGAGAATGAGTGATGAATACATCATGTATAAAACAATGATGTAGTGCTGGATATATCTCAACAAAATCATGTTGCCAGGAAAGTCACATCCACTGAGACAAAGTAAAGAGAGAAGCCTCCAGTGTATTGATTACCTTGGGCATACCGTCGCTCTCTCCCATCAGGTAATCTATCAGCTGATTGGTCAGAGAACTGTCCTTGGCCTGACCCACCTGAGATACACACACACACACACACACACACACACACACACACACACACACACACACACACACACACACCAAAAACACTTAACTGAATGGTCACAAAATGTTGTACATGCACTGGGATATTCTAGCCGATTAGACTGATATCAGACCATTAAATGTGCATTCTCAGTGGTTATAAACCTCATAGATGTGGGTCAGCAGGGCCCTGCTACACCCAATAGTAGTTGTATCATCTATTCACATGGTAGATGATGGTAGAAAGAAGGAATAAAAGTAGACGATGGTGACTGCGACGGTGACTGCGACGGTGACGGCGACGGCGCTGTAAAACTCCATATGAAGGTGAGGATGGGGGCGATGGATGTGTAGCAAAATACAGTCACCCAGGAGAGCGGGGTTTGCATCCCCTGTGAAACCAACAACGTGTAGTTGTCTTTGTGTTCACAAGCATTAAGTTTCACCTTCACTTTTTTTTTTTAAATATTATTTTCTGGCTTTTAGACTTTATTTTACAGAGAGATAGTGATAGTCATGAAAAGGGGGCCAGAGAGAGGGGATGACATGCAGCAAAGGTCCACAGGTTGGATTGGGGCCGCTGCAGTAAGGACTCAGCCTTCGGTAAATGGGGCGCCCGCTTTACCAGGTGAGCTACCGGGGCGCCCCGTCACATTTGAAACGTACATGTAGTTATTTTAAGCAAAACATTTTTCCCTAAACTTAACTAAGTAGTTTTGTTGCCTAAAATTAAAGAAGCCTTGTTGTTTGTGTTGAAAAACTTAACGTTTCATGCATTTTTACAACCTGTTAGAACATGTTGGTTTTAAGTTTCAATTTAATGGCCTGATAACAGTAGAATCGGGTGCCGTCTGGATATTCAGTTTGACACACGGAGCTCTCACCGTTTCTATAGCCATCTCGACTGCCAGGTTGTCATCAGTGTTGGGACACTTCAGGAAGTGTTTCAGGGCCTGAGAGAGAGAGAGAGAGAGAAAAGAGACCCGGTGGATGGGTCAGAGAGCGTCAATGTCTGTTAGAACATACATACAATAGTGTAAAAAATGAGTCATTGAGTAATAATAAGGGAACGTTCTTACTCTGCTGTACTGCCCACACTTCTGAAAGAACTTGCCAGCCTGCAGGTGTTTCTTCTCTCCCTCAAAGTAGAGAGCAATGCTCTGATAGTCCTCCTGCGTCGCCTCAGGACCTGATGAACACACACCGCAGCAGCCATGCATTAATATTCAACTTTCACTGGAATTGCAGTGCTAGAAAACAGCCCAGCAAACACTGCAACAGGAGATAAAGTCAGACCCATTAACCCCAAACTGTGAAATTGTCTACATGGCCCATATGAACATTCACACACAGACTGACCGATGATGTCTGCATAGACCTCCATTTGCCCGTGCTGCTGTGCCAGTTGGAAAGCTTCATCATTGCACTGAGAGAGCACCAGGAAGTGGATGGCTGAGCCGTAGTCGTTCAACCCCAGGAAAAACCTGAGACACACACAAATATATGTTAAAGGTGTAAGGCTGCAACTAACGATTATTTTCATTGCCGATTAATCTGTTGATTACTTTCTCGATTAATGGATTAGTTGTTTGGTCTATAAAATGTCAGAAAATTATGAGAAATGTCGATCAGTGTTTCGCCCTCAACTCGAAGATTTTCAGTTTACTGTCATAGAGGAGTAAAGAAACTAGAAAGTATTCATATTTAAGAAGCTGGAATCAGAGAATTTTGACTTTTTTTCTTAATTTTCTCATAATAATAAAGTCTATAAAACATATAAAAAAATAAGTTTACCACTTGTACCTGTGCCGTGACAATAAGTTATGGGTTACATTTATGGGATGTCAGTAGAAAAGCCCAATTAGTAAAGTGCCAAACTATTTGGCTGTGGTTGTTTGTATACACCTGCGCTCATGTTTGTCTTACCTGGCAACCATCTTTGCTCCGTCGATGCTCTGCGTCTCCCTGACGATGCGAACAGCCTCCTCCGGGTTGTTCAGGTGGTCCAGCAAAACACGTATCACATTGTCCCAGTCTTTTGCGCTCTCATAGGCCTGTGCAGCGTCCTTATACCTGGTGCACAAAGTACACATTACATTGGCTTCTTATTTAATGATATCATTATCTCCTATGTGACGGATGTTCACACTAAGAACCTACTTGCCGTCCGCCTCCTTGGCCTTGGCGTACTGCAGGTGGATCTTGGGAGAGGAGACATTTGGGAGCAGCTCTCCCACCTTTGCCCTGAATATGGAGTAATATAAAGTGGAATTGTATGAAGGAGGAGAGAAACTTGCAAGTCTGAGTATGTTGGTGTGTATTTGGTGTTTGTCTCACCAGTTCTTGCAACGAATGTAGACCGATGCAGCCTTGTCATAATACTGTCCTTTTTCATAGAGCTGAGCAGCTTCAGGGAATTGCTGTAAGAGAGACCACAGAAGAAGATATGAACATAAAGATATTCAACAACATTATCTGATGCTCAGATACTTGCAACGCTCCTCGAGAAACACACACTATAAAACACAAACACATCAGATGACTGTTGTCTACAGCTAACCGATGATATGGGAATTTACCAAAACATATAGTTTACAAGAAGACTCTCTACCTTCATACTCTCCAGTATGGCTCCACATTCCTTCTTGAGGACTCTGCTTGGGTGCTGAATTGCCTGAGCGGCTCCTCTTCTGATTTCACCCATCCTGATGGACATCCTGGCTACACCGGCTTTACACGCCTCGTCATGCTCCTGGAACTGCACAGCGAGGAGGAGGAGGAGGGGGGGGACAGTGAGGGCAGTGGAAGAGGAGACTTTAAAGTAAGCAAAATTAAAATTATTTCATTATGATCCCCATTACTCAGACTGGAACCTTTAAGTATTTGTAGAAAACGACAAATGATCTAAGCCTGACCTACAGTGCACTTGCCTACCTGTCAGCTAAGTGTTCTTTGTAAATACAGAGTGGAAAGGAAAGCAGTAGATAACACTCGATGTGGCATTTTGAGCTAGGAAGCATCAGACATTAAACATGGACTGAACATGCTATTGATTATTAAGAAATATAATAGATAAAATGTATTTTTTATGCCTAAAATTCAATTCAATTCAATTTATTTTTATATAATGTCAAATCATAACAGAAGTTATCTGAAGACACTTTTCATATAGAGCAGGTCTATACTCTTACTTACTCTATAATAATAATAAAAAAAAAGACAAAGAAAAGAATTGATATATCATCAATGGTGAAGCTACGATCCTTGGTATCCTAACAACACTGTTTATGAAAACTAAACGACATCATGACGAATAATTATAATTTATATATTTTTTTGATGCAGGCATATTACTTTTTTTGTGGTGTGTTGTAAGTTCACAGTTTTACAGCTCATGCTCACAGTTTCAGACTTCTTATACTGTTATCACTGCAGAAGTTGAGATCAAATATATTGCACTTACTTTATTATTTTGGGTCATGCCTTTTTCATAGTGTGCTAGAGCATTCACATAGTCGCCACTACAAAGGGAGAGAGAGAGGTTTAGATACAGTGTAGATAGATCAGGTCTACTGAATGGTGTTTGTGTGTGTGTGTGTGTGTGTGTGTGTGTGTGTGTGTGTGTGTGTGTGTGTGTACTTACATAAACTCCAGATGGACAGCGTATTCTTTGGATATAAAGGGAATTTGGTCTTCCGCTAACCTCTTGGCTAACATAAGAGCGCTGTCCCAATGCAACAGGTCTCTCCTCATCTAAAACACACACAGAGCGAGAGCTGCTGAAGACATTGGTTTGAATTTAAGCCTACATTAACAATCTTTAGCTTTACATTTACAGGTTACACTTAATGACAATATCCAATACGGAAATCCTGTCGCAATATCAGATTTTTCCCTATGTGATTATCATGGCCACGAGAATTCACGATAAAGATATTAGCGCGGCATCTATAGAACATTTTTTAAATAATAATAATGCTATCAGTCAAACTAATCTTTAACTTTGTTTATTGTGCGTTTTGTCTCTTTTTTGGAAAATGAATTACACTCGAAATACGACTGTAGGGAGGTGGAGAGAGAGTCTGTAACCATAACTGTATATATAAAATGATTTAAGAGACGCTGGATTATTTTACACAATATTATCATGTGATTTATTAACATGATCAATATTTCATTTTTAAATATCACGGTTATTGTCAATACCGTTGTATCGTAACAGCGCCATACAGAATGGTAAGGAGTTACTTAATTCGTTTTCCTTCTGGGTGAGCAAAGACATAAGCAATCAGCCTTGGTCTCTTACCCACATATAGAGACTGTTAACTCTTAAATTGTGTGTGTTTTTACCTCGAGGGCAGCGATTGGGCAGCCTGAGGACAGATACAGGTCCTGGGCCAGGTTGTAGTCACCTAGAAACATGGCCAAATGTCCTGCCCGTAAATTCATGTCCTCTATACCCTGGACAGAGGGAGACAGAGACAGAGAGAGAGAGGATGGGTGGGTGTATCAGAACTGTCAGATTGAAATGGTGTCTGTCATCAACAGGGTGTGACATATGAACCAAGGTTTGTGTTGTACCTGAATGCCCTGCAGTGACAGGACCATGCCCACATTGCCGCTCATGCGGTAGACCTGGATGGCCAGCTCGACCTCCATATGGACCAGACAGGCTTTGCCTACCTCTGCCCAGTCTGTGGTACTACCTGTAGACTTACACAGACCACAGGCTTCATGGAATCTGGACAGGAATACACACACACAAGCATATTGTTCACCTCTTGAAAATTTGCTTTTGTATGAAGTGACAGCCACCTCACTGTCTAATGTAGAGTGAATATTTAACAGTGTTGTGTGAGAGGAATGGAGGATGCAACAAAAAAAAAACTTTTGTGCAGTATTAAAAAAAAAGCTTTGGAAAAGCATAACAGTCCTGTTTAACTACATCTTGTTAAATATGTCGAGAAGAAACCAATTCATTACTTGTGTTTGCATATTTTTAGTATACTGTCTGAACATGTAAAACCCATCATGTTGTACATACTCTAATGACTGTGGCCCTCCTAAATGGAGGAACAAGAGTTGCATCTAAATTTTTTTTCTCCAATTATATATATATGATTTTTGCAAGCAGATTTGGACAAACCCCTCTGAACACATTAAAACTGGAATTTGTGTTGATTAATTCAATAATTGTAACTGATTCAATAAATGTCATGTCAATGTCAACATATATACATTCATTCAGGAATATTATTCTTATCCTGAGCCACAATACAATTAAATACAAAACTAAAACAAACTAAAACAGGACCTGTTGCTCATCCCTATTTCTCGCCTCAAATGTTTTCAGAATCATCTTGTAGTGCTCGGTTTCGATGTAAACGAGAAAGTTTGTGACACGGCTGCCATTGTAAAATCTGTTGAAGGAACGCCAAGTTCTAGTCGCATAACCGGAGCACCACCAAAAGCATCACAGGTCATTTCTCAATGAAATGACCTGTGATGCTTCCAATTGACAAATATATAAAAGAGAACATAGATATATCTCTTTGTCCATCAGAAGCACACATCATCAGTATCTCCAACATGGCTGACCTCTTGAGCATCAGCGCCTGGGCGAGCTGCTTGCCGGGCTCTGGTGGTGCATTCGTCGATGTGCCGGTTGAGTTCTTGAGGAAGGCGTGTGTGCTCAGAGACACTTCACTGGTCTTGCCACTCTCCGTCTGACATGTCAACTCTCCGTTGTACAAGAGCAAAGGCTTCTGGGAAAAGGGGAGTGGGCTGCTCCCCACCAACACCACCCGGGGGCCTGGGCAGACAGGCAGAGAGAGAAGGAAGTCAGGAAGGAAGTTTAAAATAATGCTCATTATCTCATGCCTACATTTACACAAGATCAGGTTAACAGGAGTACTTTAATTATGTATTTAGATGATAGTATTTTGTTGATTTACATATTCAAATATATACAGTTGTAGTGTGTGTGTGTGTGTGTGTGTGTGTGAAAGCATGGCGTCACCCTACCATATATGGTGGTTTTGTGCAGGGCGTAGGTGTAGACCTTGTCATCATCATAAACTACAAACACTCCTCTGTCAGCATGCCAGTTGTCCCACAGCACTCCCGTGATGGTGGGAGAGAAGTTGGGGAGCTCAAAGCAGGAGTCTGTAGCCTGGATTGGACACACACAAACGCACACACACACATTTAGACTCTTGTTAATCCAAATCTGTTATCTGATCATTTTGTAATCTCTGGTTTTGAGAAGTGCCATATAAATAAACTTTATTATTCATCATATCCTTATTTTATTACTTTATCTTACCTCCATAAAATATGAATGCATCCCGGCTTACCATATTTCATCACTGGATATTTGATTAGCTGGTTTTATCAGAGTGCAAAGAACCACAGAGTATACTGTACTATATATATATACGTGCATATATGTGTCAAGTAACCGTATGTACTGACATTTGCAGGGGAGAGCAGGAAGCCGCAGTTCTTGTCATCGATGAAAACCAGCCGTGCGCCATTTAGGTCTGGGAACACTTTCCTCACACCAACCGAGTGGCTGTAGCTGCTCACAATCTGCCAGTCCTCCACCAAGGCACACACCACATTACCTGACTGAGATACAGAAAGACAGAGAGATGTTAACATCCGATAAAGGGAGAGGAGGATAATGAAAAGAAAACATATGGAGTCGGGCTTCCAATCATTATTTGTGGAGCAGCTTCATTGTAAACTGGCTTTACGAGAAACATGCTTACATTCCCACGGCTACAGAAAAGTCTCAAGGAAACGTGAGTTAAAGGGACTCTTTGTAAGAATCAGAAATTGGTTGTAACAGCAACATCTGTGGCCGTTAAGTCAACGAAAGTCAGCGTCCTGTTGCTTGCGCTTGCCCGTGTGCAAGTGCTACCTGAATGTGAGCGACCATCCGTCAAAACAGTGAGGCGACACATGTCAGCTAAAACCACAATATCACTCTATATTTCACCTGCTTGGCAGTAATATTAGCTGACCAGACGGAGGTCTCTCCATGAATTACTGCTGATCCTACTGTTGGCTTTTCCTGCAGAGCCCCGTCACTTCACAAGACACGGGAAACCTCTGTTGGACTGGAGGAGCTGCAGCATTTATTTCTGCACAAATGCCCACTGCACATTTACTAGATATCCTCAGAGCTAAACTAACTCTTCTGCAGTGTGTAGTGTGCGTACATGCACGTGTAGAGTTGGAGCGAGCTGTAAGAAGTGTAAGAAGTTAAAAACAGTCCCTTTAAGCTACAGTAAGTAGTGTCCTCCTGTTATGTCCTACTAAACAATATGTAGTGAGCTGACTGAGGTGAGGATGTGCTGAGCCTTACATCAGTGCCGTAGTAGAGGAAGTCGGCAGTGAGTGCGTGGCAAAGGATCCGACCTTGTCTGTCATCGTCTGGAAACAACTTCATCTGCTTCTTCTCATCCTGGTCTTTGCCTTCGATCTAAACATAAACACACACAGACCTGTAGTATATTCACACTAAAATAAAACAAAAACAATAAATGGTGAAGCCTGCTCAATAATCAATGAATAAAAAGAGAAACAAAGCCCTGACTCACCATGTGCAGCTGCACCTTTCCTTCAAACAGAGCTGCTGCATAGTCTGAGTTAAGAGACATACTGGCAATCGTCCCCAAATACTCAATGTCCTTCAGCTTATTGAAACCTGAGTGAAAAACAAAGAGATACTTTACATGATTAAGTAAGGGATAATGTACAGAGAGCTATTGTTGGGGTTTATTTCACAACAATGACCCGCTAGCTGTACATTATAGATGTCTACTTACTTAAAAAGTCAATAATTTGACCAAAAAACGGTCCTCCAGAGTCTGACATCAACTGCTCCCATAGCAACGGGCCGTTATACATAGCAACGGGCCGTTACACATAGCAACCTGTCTGCCGTAAAGAAATATTAGCCCGTCGTGAACGCCGTGATTGACCAATCAGAATTGAGTATTCAACTTTACCGTGTAATAAATATTAACGAACATAACATGGTGTTCGTCGCATACTATGCACTAGCTACATACTCAATAATGTGTGCTATCGTTCAACATACTACATCGTGTGAATACGCAGTAGTGTGTATCTTTTCGGGACGCATTAATTTACGTCGTCCGAGAGCTCTTTCCGAGAGCTTCCTTGCCGGGTTGGAGACGTGTAACCATGGTAACCCGTGTCAACCTGACGTGACGCAAAACGACGGTTTGTCTGAATTAATTTAATATATATATATATATATATACATATATATGTATATATATATGTATATATATATACATATATGTATATATATATATATATACATACATATATATATATATATATTACGCCTAGTAAAGAGGAATCTTATACTTACAGTTAAATTGAAGCGTTATAGATGTTACAGAGCTGTCAACGTCTGTTATGAACGTTGTTTGTAATTACTGCCGCATTGCATTGTGGGATATGTATGCTGCTGTAGTGTCCAGTGTCCTTCACTAGATATAACTTTGAGATTTTGGTGCTTCCGTGTAGTTTGTGTTGGAGTCTGAGTCTGAACAGCGTAGCCACACGGGATAAAATATCTCATATACTGTTTTAGCGTACTAAATAGCATGTTAGCATGGAATTTCGGACAAAATCAGTGTTTTCATGGTTAACACATCACACACACCAGGTTCTCGGTCTACCAAGGCGTAGAACCAGGCTCTGTTGTTCATCCCCACAGCCACATGGTACGGCCCCATCGCAATGAAAGTAGGCTCTACTTCCACTTTTATGGTCACTGGACTCTCCTGAAAAAACAGAGTGCATCAAAGATTTATATTCTATATCACAGGATTTAGGTATTCTCCATATCATGGATGCCATCAACCAAACAACAAAACTGTGTATCACTAATGCAGAAAATGTCATACATTTTGAGAACTGTGCAGCCTTGGTGGTGGAGGTAGGCGACTTCTGAATTATTATTCATTCATTCCCTCTCTAAAAAAATCTCCTATTGTGAGTGGTGTGAGTAGAGGTTTACAATGTACTGTTTCTATTGTGTGTGTGTGTGTACTCACCTCCTCCACCTGGTTGGACACAGTGACCTCTAGCAGGGAGGTGAGATAGGCCAGCCGGGTACCAAAGCTGCCACCCAGGATGGGCAGCTTGGTCAGGAAGACGTGGAGCGCCCCTTTCTGTGTGGAGATCGCCAACAGCTGGCCGTCATCTGTCCAGTTCAGCTGGTCCAGACCTGGAGGAGGAGAGTGAGAGGCAGATGAAGGAGAAGTGGGAGGTGCGCTCAAGATGGCCCTTTGATAGTATGGCTGAAAAAGAGGACTCTCTCACCTTTAGTCTCATCATCCAGCCGAATTACATTGCTGATATCTTTGAGCTCAGACAACTCATGGATCTTTATGCTGCAACGAGAAACACAGGACTTTGTTTTTTTTTCACTTTCACAAAAAAAAAAGATTGGCTGTGCTGTTTCTTTTGAAGGCCTGTGTGTACCTGTTGTCCCCGCAGGAGGCAGCCTTGTTTAATGCTGGCGAGATGGCCACACTGTTGAGGCTATCTTTATGGTTGTGAGCCTGATAGAGCTCATGCCCAATCTCCCTGATGTGAGTGGAAATAACCACAAAGTACCCATGGGAGAAGCCAATCAGTATATACCCATCACCGTACCTTGAAAAGAGGAAGAGAACTAACTTTAGCAGAAATATCTCACTGCCATGATTCAGTACCAGGGTTTCATTAGTGTGTGATCTTGTGCAGTACCAGCGGTAGGACACGATGTTTCCATAGTGGCGCTGGAAGGTCAACTCTATCCGGTTTTCAGGGTCGTTGATATTGAAGAGCATCAGTATCTTCTTGTCCACAGACAAACTCACCTGAAGGGTAAATATTTGTAGGACAGTAAACATATGCCATGAAGTTAAACAATTACATCATTATTATAAACTTTAAAGGTCCCATATTGTAAAAAGTGAGATTTTTACGCCTTTTTCTAATTATAAAGCAGGTTTAAGTGCTATATAAATACTATGAAATTATCAAAATGCTCAATCCATGGAGAAATATGCACAGCACGTATTCAGAAACTAAGCCTTTAAATGTGCTGTCAGGATTTAAGTAACTTTGTGATGTCACAACTGTAAAATATTTAGACCAGTTCCCAGTAATTTTACCATTGACCCTGTTTATTTCTGGTTGCCGCGTAACTGAATGGTCGCATCCAAAATTCCATACTAACATGCTATTTAGTACGCTAAAATGGTATGTGAGATATTTTAGTATGTCCGAAACCTTAGTATGAAACCAATAGTACGCAAATTGCATACTATTTCCAGTGAAATATTGCAGTATGCAAACTCTGGACTCTACGGCTGCAAAAATATCCCACAATGCAATGCTTTAATGGCAATAACATTCATAACACACGTTGACGGACAGCTGTGTAACATCAATAACACTTCAATTTAACTGTAAGTAAAAGATTTCACTTTGCTAGACATAATATATTTTTACAATTAGTTCAGACTTTATGGTTCTCACAAATCATTATTAGGTCACAGCGTGTAAACATGTTCTAGTAAAAAGTATGAACCTGAAAATGAGCACAATATGGGACCTTTTGAATTTGTGTACAGTTTGGCCAGTTTAACAGGTCTTCACAATGAAAGTACATAACCAATGGTGAATATTTTGTCCCGATATGACAAAAGTAAACAGGTGACACTTCAACTCAAGACACTTAAAAAAACCCACAAACTTACAGTGTTCTCTCCTTGCCCGGACCTTTCATCCGTCTTCATCACTGAAAAGTTCATCTCAGCAGGCTCACCGCGAAGGGTTGTCTGGAAAAAGACCAGAACGATAAACTATATCCTCTTTTCTATCTCTTTTTTCTCTCTCTCATTCATCTTCCTCTACTTAGTGATACTGTGCTGTTCTGTCATTTTTCAAAAATATGTCAGCTTAAATTTGTTTACCTTGTATTTCTCTTTCACAGTATGACCGACTGTAAGATTACTTTTTCTATTGGTTGCTCATAATATGGATTGACCTAGAAACCTGAGCACATGTGGGTGCTGTACTTACTTAATTCCACCTGGATGATGCCAACAGTGAAATGGCCATAATCTGATGTAAAATTGTGCTGCCTGTGTGTTTATGCACTTGTATATGTGTGGTTACCTGTCTGATGGTGTCGCCCTCATGATTGCTGATGCTCAGAGTGTTGTCATCACTTCCCAGAGCCAGTAGGTTTTGAGCGCTCCAGCACCCACAAGTGATCTTCTTGGTGTGTTTACCTGGCATGTGTGGTGGGAGACAGGGAGAGACGATCAACATAACAAAGGTGACTAAAAACTAACAAAACTATGAACAAGTATCTGTGCAGTTTTGTTGTGTGTGTATTACCCAGTACAGGGATCTTGCGTGAGGTCTGCTGATTGTAAATCAACAGATTTCCTTTGACTGTCCCAACTGCTAACAGCGGGCCCGTCTTTGACCACAAGATGAAGGACATCTGATCTCTGTTGAAACAAATGACAGCAGGAAGTATTAGGAGCGCTTAACAATAATTCCACAACTACTGTTGTCTACAAAAAAATGACAGTTGCTCTGTTTGAGCGATATGGGCTGGAATTATGAATGAGCTAACATTGGCATTGGATTTCCAGAGAATTTTGGAAATGTGATGCATGCTTGTCATACCTCATGCCGCTGTCTATCTGGGATGTTTTATTGACGCTGGCATCCCAGAGGTAGATGAAGCCGGATTTCACAGCTATCACTGCCAAAATGTCTCCATCTTTATCCCAGTCCATCCCCACACAGCGCCTGAAGGGAGTGGGAGATAGAAGAGAAAGAGGAAAGGATCTTACTGTAAAATACTTTTGAACAGAAATTTGGAGCCAAAAGTGATGTGCTCACACGTACCCCGGTAGGTTGAGTTCAGTCCACTTGTGTCCATGTCGATCAAATATTTTCACTGAGTTGTCTTGTCTGTATGATTAGAAATATCATGCACATTTAGGTACTGTGCTGGTGTAAATTTTGTATAAAGAGAAGTAGATTATTACAATTTTCTTTGGTTTTTACTCACCCTGCAATAGCGATATAATTACCGAGGCTTTTCTGCCACTTATACAGTAGGTTAGAACCGGCCCAGGCTTTGTCGGCGAGGATGAAAACACTCTGTGGATGCAAAAATCACTTTTTAAGTAAGTTTTATTTGGAAAAAGACATTCAAATACTTGAAATTAAAGTAGCATTCATAGTTTTCTACAGATACTTATAACATAAGTTCCAAACTCAATCGTTTTTGGAGTTTGATCCATCCTAGGGACTCTGGGTCAGGGTCTCACAGCCTCTCTCTCTCTTGGTCCCCAACTTTGTGAAAGTGCCCCTTAAACACACAGTTGTCCAAACTTTTCCCTACTTTTTTTGATGCCTGTTAATAAGCCTCGGTGCTCAAAGACTACTCAAGTTTGGGCAGTTTCTGACTGTCTTATAAAAATGTGTTTTGTTCAAAGCATAACAAAACAATTTGTTATCTGCAACTGGTGTCCAGACAAAATTTTTTAATGTTTAATGTAAATTTTAACTGTACTAACTTGAAAATAGTACAGAGTAAAAACATAGTATTCTTCACTTGGCCTAAACCCATGTCTTATTTGTAATTTCAGGTCATTTATGAAGTTGAAATTGATTTGAACAAAAGGGCTAAATATAAGCTGCTTTAAACTCTTACATGGACAGAAGACAGAGCCTCCACAGCTAACATGATCTTAGTAGTGTGAATAATAATGTAGGCTACCACTTGGACACTGTGTTGTGATTATTCTGGTCATTACTAACTTACGTGTATCACAGCTGTTACCCTGCACTATATTCAGTTTTAACAGTTTTCTTCATCTCCTTGTATTTTTATATCTGGTATATTTTTTTTTGTACTTTGTACTACTAATTTTTTTACTGCCTTTTTACTAACATGTTTTGCACTATGGAACTGTGATGCTGGAAACTTGAATTTCCCTCGGGATCAATAATCTATCTATCTATCTATCTATCTATCTATCTATCTATCTAACTCAGCCTAAGAGCATTGCTTCTTGTTGTCTCAATACAATGTCTCTCTGGGATAGTTTAACGTTACCCTGACATTTGGAAAAACTGCGTTCAACACAGTTTACTTTAATACTGGCTATAGCCAGCAGAGTAGCTGGTTTATCTACTGAACTAACAATGTAAAACCACAACATTAGCTACATTAGCTTGTTTCCAAGCTGCATAATTAACGCTAGCGTGTAACGTTAGCTAGCAGTCTTCATGTGATAAAACCATCAAACGTTACAGTCTGTGGATAAAACTCAACACTGAAATAGTAAAACCAGACGTAATGCTGGTATTTAAAATGAATTCGCTGGTACCAACCTTCATCTTGACGGCGTTTAATCAGTGAAACTTTAACTCGAGTATTTCTGCTCAACACATCTTCCACTACATTTGTTGTATGTATCCCACAATGCATCACTCCGAAGCGTCTACAGAGGCTGAGGCGGTGTCATAGCAACAGACCCATCAGCCAATCAGGAGCCTCCAAAGCAGAGCTGCGAGAAAACACATGAGATAGATGGATAGATAGATAGATAGATAGATAGATGGATAGATGGATAGATAGATGGATGGATAGATGGATAGATGGATGGATAGATAGATAGATAGATAGATAGATAGATAGATAGATAGATAGATAGATAGATAGATAGATGGATGGATAGATGGATAGATCGATAGATCGATAGATGGATGGATAGATGGATGGATAGATGGATACATGGATGGATGGATGGATGGATAGATGGATAGATGGATGGATGGATAGATAGATGGATGGATGGATGTTAAAACTGAATATAGTGCAGGGTAACAGCTGTGATACACGACTATTAAAAAAAGTGAATATAGTGCAGAAGACTGTTAAAAATGAGTTTAGTGACTGCAGTAGCTTAGTCTGTGAAAGTGCATTGTGTGCATTATTATCTGTTTTTTGACACGTCACAGTAGGAAAAGCACAGGTGTAAATAATAAAATGAATGATGCTGAATTCAATTTAGCTGTTTTGGTTTCAGGATCCTGGTACCTGTGCTTTTCCTACAATGACAAGTCGAAATGTCTGCTGTGAAAAAGACCTAGTATTATATTTTTTTGAACAAAGTGTCCCCTCACAGTAAACAGAGACACTGTTAGAAAAGAATCTTTCCACTTAAAATATAAGGATTAAACAGATTGTGAAGCTGAAACAACGGAAGATGTTTTAAAGTCTGTATTTCCTTAACTCTTTAGAAAAGTTATTCAACAACGTCATATAAAGTGGGCCTTGAGGTATAGTGTGCAGCCAGTTGTGTTTGCTGAGGAGACATATATTATATATATTGTCTCACAGCTCCTGACAAGATTCTGAACAGTAAACGACGGCAATAAACTGAAAGAGCAGATCGTTGATAACAATACAGACATTTATTAGATGTTTTATGGGAGCCAACTCAGCAAATAATGGAACGGATATTTTTCCTTTTTTATAAAGCAACCTCATGTGCAGCTCACAGAATATATGATCCCATCTGGTGCATTAGTGCAAATGCAGCTTGTAAACATCCTGCAGGCTGCAATACTGAGACTACAGATAGACAATAAATCTGTAGAATCTCCCACTGGCTGTTTCTCATGAAACAGTGGTGATACAGTAGTTCAGTGTAAACAGATGTCACCTGTTTGAGTCTTTGTTTGCTGGCTGTAGGAGACCGGAGGTGCTCACTGAGTCATAAATTGATTTAACCTTATATAAAAATACATTGCTGTCTTTTACAAGACTGCAAGGAACAGCTACAAAACACAACGCAGTACAAACTGTAACATCTGTTAAACAAATTGTTCCTGTTTGTGCAATGTAAAATAAAGCAGGTCTGCTTTTAACTAACCTCAGGAGCCTTGATGCGACAATCATAAACACTCTGCTTTCAAGCCAAGAATAAAACCCTTTTTTATAGTATTACTATGAAAATAATTATCTCTGTCTTCACTCATCTTTCACTGGCTCCAGACAGTTAATACACAGAAGTTTAATTCATACTTGTTGATGTTGAATGACTCACAATGTGGTGGTAACCTCGGTGATTGGGTTGACTCAGTTAAAAGTAGAATTTGACCCATTTTAATAATTTAAAAGATACCAGAAAAATACAGAAATGTTGTATTACTGAGGTTTCTTTAAGTCAAGTGCTACGTTTTACAAACTTCTTGTGAGAAATCTACAACAAAAAATTATGTTTTTATTTTCCACCACAGTTTTAGGGTGACATACATCTCATAAATTGCAAGTTGATGATATACTAAGGATAAGTTATTTATTTTTGTTATTATTATTATTATTATTATTATTATTATGTATTTCTAATAATCATAATATCTATATAATATAATATATAATATATATATTATATAATATATATAGAAAAATATTATATATATAGAAAAATGTATATAATAAACAGGAAATATATATAATATAATATATAATATAATATATACAAATATATATATATATAAGGAATGTAAAAAAGTACATTTATTCAAGTACTGTACAATTTTGATGTACTCTACTTGAATATTTCCATTTTATGTTACTTTATACTTTTACTTTGCTTACTATTTTACTCCACTATATTGACAGCAGCTGATTTTTAATACAAAATATAATCAACAAATAAATTATGATGCATTATTATTGGTTAAAGCAGTATCTAAAGTAATTAAACTTAGCACCACCTGCAACATTAAAGCGATGCTTCCACATTAATGCATCAATATGTATAATAAAAAAATATATAATATATATTATTCTGAAATGGGCCATTCTGCATAATAAATACTTTTAGTTTAGTACTTTAAGTATATTTTAATGTTAATACTTTTAACAAAAAGTTTTGAATGCAAGAAGATCTGAGTAATTCCTCCACCGCTGCTGAACATACACAGGGAATTAAAACATGATGTTGCACCTCAGAAGCATCACAGCAGTTTTGCTGTCAGTAAATCCTGTGATCCTTATACCGTGTGCTTCCATCCCAGATCCAGTAGACGGCAACATTGCACAATTTTTGGGACTTCATCAGTGTTCCTAACATCTGTTCTGACCCATCTAATCTTCTCTGTTGTCCTGTAAGCAATCACTGATGCTCTTTGAAAGAGAGGAAACACCATCTTCAGCTTCTCTAATCCGACACTGAGCAGGCTCACTGTACTCTCCTTCTGTTCATCTGAAATACATCAAGGTCAGCTGCTCCTTCTCTTGTGTTATTTCATTATTGATGAAAGACAGAGGAAAACACTCTGGTGACACAGCACCTTCTTTGTACGTTCCCATATACTGGTGGAAGGGGGACAGCTTATTCCTGCTGTACAATCCTGGGAGCTGGAATGAAACGGCAGCTGTGTGACACAAATATTCCTCACTGTGCCGAAGCAGAAAGCACCCTGCTGACTCAGATCTCATTAAGATGCACTGATGGGAGCAGCTGTATGATTTCCAAGCAAAATGGTAAAATTAGAGCAGAGAGATGAAAATAAAAAACGGATGAAAAATGAATGTTGTGAAATATTTTTTTTGCCAGTGAGACAATAAATGAGAGCAACTCAAAGCTTTTGCAATCTAGGGTACAGTCTTTAGACTGAAGTGTTATACAATACAATAACAAAAGAGAAATTAAATCAATTTAATTGATCTTGTCTTTATCCTGCAATGAATCATGAAAAGTCTGTGATTTACTGCGTGTAAATTCAATGTGTTGAGGTCAAACCTCACGTTGATGCAGCTGCAGAGAAAATCTCTTTTGCAGTTAATTAATCTGCTCCTTAATCCCTACAAAGAGTCCCACAAGAATAGGCCTCTAAATTAATTTTTAGTTGTTAATAGTACATGCAGTGTGAAGGTATTACAAAGTCCTACTGAGGCATTATCTGTCTCGTAGGACTAGATTTTATAGGTTACGGCAACACTGCAGGACTCCTGAAAGATTCTGAAATGAGCTGGTCGACTCCCATCGGACTGCAGGCTATCCCTGCAGGACAATCTCAAATTGCAGGATACAGTGAATCAGCAGAATCTGAACTTTCATGCTTCACTAATTAAACAAGAAGTCAGTGTGCCACATATGTACTTTTTGTGAAGTTCTGTACCTATTTTTTATTAATCATTACTGCACATATTAGAAATACATTTTCAGGATTTTCAGAATCAGATCCCGGGGGTGGGAAATTGGGGGCGTTACAGTTGCTCTTATATAAACATAAAGAAATGTAAGAAAATCTAAATAAAGGAGTAAGTAACATGCAAATTATGTACATAATGCTACAATATTGTACATAATTCTACAATATAAACACAATAAAGAAATATAAGTAAGTAATAAAAATAAGAAATGAGAATATAAGGAATATGCAGTTTTACAACGTGTTGATTTTAAGTTTTGTAAATATACACAGCAGCAAATGTCCTCGCAGTGAAACAAAACCTAATGGGTTTTTTTCCAGCATGTTTTTTTTAGATGAAACAGGTGGTCACACTGAACTGCAGGTTGCAGAGTGTGTTTACCGCTGTGACCACCAGCAGATCCTCGTCCCATGTCATGTTGCTTTTTCACAAGTCAGTGGACTAATTGGCTTAATCATCACAGGTCTTTAGACCGTGGTGGAAACGCAGACATCAGTGAGCTGAAGAGAACCTTTTAGTTCTTTGAAAACTAGTCCCGTGACTAAAAGTCCCAGGAACCTTTGGTGGAAACCCGACTTATGGTGCTAATAGCAACTGATAACGGCTATTTAATGGCCTGAAAACAGTCAAATTGGGTACATTTCAACAACTGATGTGATCAAAAGCTCATAACAGCAACTAAATAGACCTTGTGAGATTTGTCAACTACTATTTCCAGGGTCTAGAATTAACTTTTAATCTCTATATTAATAGTATTATTTATATTAATAGTGTTAAATAAAGTGTAATCATACACTTTACAGGTAGAATTTACATCATAAAACGTCTACACAAAGTGATGGTGGACGAGGGGTAGTTGTGGAGGTATGAACACTGTGATAACACTATCAATGGTGATTAAAATACACCTTCTTACTGCACACTGTCTGACAATATCCCATATGTATTATGTATCATTATGTTCCAGATCTTCATTGAAGCGATATGATGTTTATTCTGAGTGACACATTTAAATCCAAGACCCCATGTTTCTCTGCAGCGTTCAATGAAATGGAAATATAGTGTTCATCATGTTGAACATATTTCCCTAAATTCAGCCAAATGGTTGTGTTATCATTGGCTCTCCACTAGAATTTAAAATAAATCTGTGCTGGTTTGAACAATGTTTGGCTGCACAGCATAAATTTATAATGACTCACTGAGGGGCCAGTGGGGTAATTAAGCTGCCAGGTAAATGCAGATGTGTACACCTGTATGCAGTACTGACAGATGTGCAGCTTCATGTCTGAAAGGTTTGTAGGTTACCTTCAACATTTGGATGTCGAACATGTGGAGTCAGACAGTGGCACTTTCTGTCTCCTTCCCGTTCCTGTCAAGTATAATGGGCTCAGGTGCTCTTAAGGCGGAAAGACAAGGTCACCGGCATCGTTTCTCAGCGCCACCGGGAGCCGTTTGTCAGAGCTGGTTATGATTAAAAGCTTCCCCTGCAATAAATAACAAAGTGAATCAGTTGGCTACTGGCTGCTGTCCCGAGGTTAAAGTATCTGTAAATTGTGAGCATTCCTCTTCCTCATGCACTCGTTTCACTCGGCGAGCGTTTCAACCTGCTGCTGTGCCTCTGGCTCAG
Source organism: Sebastiscus tertius (assembly GCA_916701665.1). Taxonomy (NCBI): domain Eukaryota; kingdom Metazoa; phylum Chordata; class Actinopteri; order Perciformes; family Sebastidae; genus Sebastiscus; species Sebastiscus tertius. The sequence continues at coordinate 49,354 of CAKAOH010041076.1, forward strand.
GCTGCAGCTTTTAAGATAGAGCATCCACACTTAAGAGTAATGAGGATTCATATTAACCTCCAGGCCTGGGAAATTAATTCAGAGCAGAAAAACCTGCATTAAAACCACTGAAACCTTTGAACTACAAAGGCCATGCTCCGGTGGGGATGCTCTTAGAGATAAGAGCCACATATAAACAAACAAATTTACACCATAATGGCATTTATGGCGTTTTTGTGACAAACGGAAACTGCAAAAACGTCTGTGCATAAACATGATTTAGCTGTTATTGTAAAACTGTTGTATATTAGTATTTTATAAAAAGGAAAAAGAAAACAGTAGGTTAAATCACATCTTGACTTTAATGTATAAAAGACCAATAACAGCATATTACAGCAGCATATATTGTACATACGTCATTTATATTGTAAAAGAGGAGGTGTAATATTCTGGTACAAAAAGAGGAGATGAGCAGCTGTACCATTTCTCACCAACCGTGGTTTTATTACACCTCTTCATCTCAATTCATGGTACAAAAAGAAACGCACAAGAACACATGGTAGATTTAGTGGGCACTGTATATAATATACAGCATAATGCAATAAGACTACATACAGGTTTTATATTTGTTTATGTACATAATATACATAAAATATATAGCTTGATTTGGAATGTCTGTCTTTATTTTTAACCTCTGACTGAAATCAAACTCTCTGACTACCTCTACACAGTGGAGGTGACACACTTCTTCTGCTCTGATCTGAAGAGAATTACTCTCTAAATAAACAGTGAGCTGGTTTGAAGGGGAAGAAAATAGAATAATGCAGCGGTGCATTAGGCTTGAATAAACATCAGCTCAGCTGTGGGGAAATCGCTAGCCTGCACCGACTCTGCTCTTTAGATGTCATGCCGGCAAATCTGGGAGGCTTTTCAATCTTCACTGGCTCCTGGGGCACTTGGCTTTCAGCTGTGTGGTTAAGTGTGTCTCTGTAGTGTGTGTGTGTGTGTGTGTGTGTGTGTGTGTGTGTGATATGACCGTGTGTTTGTGAAGTGCATCCTGGGGGCTACATTAGCTCTAGATCTGTCAGCTCAGACAGGATGCCTGCTTTGCCTCTCACTGTCAGGAGTTTGCTTCCTGTACACTAAACACACACACACTAGAGAGGCAAACTGAGCCACACAACGGAAATACAAAATTAAAAAAAAATACAAAATACAGCATAAAATGATCATGACGTGTGTCAGTATTGAACCTGCAGACAGCATCTTTGTATTCTTGAGGTTTCTTGACATGTAACTTTTTAAACAAGCTGACACAAATATGAGCACACGAGGTCGTTTCACAGGATTCATTTTCCACTCGGGTCTCATACTTTGTCTGCAGCGGCATCGAATCTAATAACGCTTTGAACTCGACATCAAACAAAACGTCGGCACCGGCTGAATCAACATTATTAAATTCATGGGTCTCATTATATGGTCTGTTGTTCATTTTGTCTGGGTATCCAATCCTGCTCTAAAACGTAGGGGCTTGTGTGTATTTGTGTGTGTGGTGATGAAATGGGAAAATGGGGATGAAGAGAAAGCAGCAGGGAATTGAAAATGTGGAGAGGGGAAGGGGGAAGATTCTTATTTGAGATAAAAATATACTCCTATACACACACACACACACACACACACACACACACACACACACACACACACACACACACACACACACACACACACGCACACACACACACACACACTACACATCTACAGCGGAGAGAAGGGAGGTAGGACAGAAAAGCTCAACTGACCATAAATAAAACCAAGACTGAAAATAGCTGCTCCTGTGCGCTGTGGGAAATTGAAAACAAAGGGCCACAGTTACTCCCATTATTATAACTCAGGTTAGAAACCCAATTAGTAAGGGCTAGCTGTACATTATCCTGCTTATTACACTGCTACTTACTTTGGAAATCAATAATTTGACACAAAAACAGTCCATCAGAGTCCGACATTAGAACTGCGCCCATAGCAACGGTATGTTTTACATAGCAACGGTCTGCTATAAAGAAATAACAGGCCGTAGAACGCCGTGATTGATCAATCAGAATCGAGTATTCAACAACGCCGTGTAATAAAAGTGCTCAATGGATCAGGATTATGTGAACAATGGCAGAGTTACAAAGTTAAACAGGACTCGGTCAAAACCGAGTATATGGCTGGACCGTGTATGGTCAGTCTGTGAATTTGTGGCTAAATTGTTATAGGGGACGCGCTGCTCCACTCAAACAAAGAGCGTATATACCAAGAAGTGAAAGTCAATTGTTCGTTCCATTGCAACATCAGCGCCCAGCAGCAAAGATACGCTTCCGCCATTTTGGACTGAAAGAGACTAGTAAAACGTCCGCCTAAAAAGTGCCGTACAAAAGTAAAACAAAATGATTTCTATTTTGTTGTCATACTCTAGTGAAATGGTCTGTGTTAAACAACACAATATTATAAATATAAATAAGCCTTTCAGTCCAAAATGGCGGCAGCGGCTAGTGTCAAAAAAACACTGGGGTTTCGTCTCTTTGCTTCTATACTCTTTGACTCAACTGGCCGTTCTAGCAGTGCCATATCCTGTCGTGGAAAGCAGCGGATTGGTCCCTGGTTTTCTGCTCGCCGTTTCAAACAGGAAACAACATGGCGGCCTGCTCGTAAACTTTCTGTTATTCCGTCTAAACAATCCACCGAAATTTACTTCTGAAAACATCTTAAGTGAGAAATAGGCGATGCCACTTCTGAATCTGGTTTCATTTTAGAGCTAGAACACCTAGTTTGACAGCTCGGTCCAAGCCGGACGCATCGCGCTGGACGGGCTCATTTGCGTAAAGGACTATTCCCCCCCTTTTCATTGTGAAAGTGCAACGGCCAATGAGGAAACTCCAACCGTCAGCCGACCAATCGTGTAACTTCATCACTCAGTAACAGACTTTTGCATTTGTAGGGCTGGCCCTCTGTGGACCAGCCAAGAACAAAAGAAAAAGCAAAAAGTTGGGTAATTTGCCGCTCTAGCTTGTAAAAAAAAAGCTACAATAATTGCACATCACAGTATACTGTATGCTTCAGATGTGAGCTGATGCAACATGGAAGACATACACACAGAAATATTAGATAAAAGCATGATATGTTTTTGACGGAAAAGAATAAAGAGCGTCACAGTTTCTTAGAGTATGGCTGTTCATAAGGTTGTGCTGATTATGTCAAAAGTCTTTGTTTCATCTGTCAGCCGGCGAGAAAGGGAAAGAAAGAGGAGGAGAGCAACTCGCCAACTGCAGCATAAAATAATAGGGAATATATTAAAATAGCATCAATACACGGAATCAGATATTGTTAGGAGAACAGAGAGCGTAAAATGATGAAACACCTCAACAGTCCTGACAATCTCTCTCTGTCTCGCTCACCTATCTGTCAGCAGAAATAGAAGCTGAAAGCAACCATGTAGGTTTATGTGTGAGTGTGTGTCCCACCTCGTCTACGGGAACAAAATAATAGGCAAAAAAAGCTGTGAGACAGGTGTTCCGTCATGCTCAGATAAACACCGCGGATTCCTCTTCATCATGGGTGGCGGTGGCGGTTCACTTCTGAAGTTATCAGGATGTTCGAATATGACAACTTTATCAGAAACCTGACACATGATTCAACCCGAACCATAAACAGTAAAATGAACAATAGGCGGCTGTTGAGGTGAGTTGAATCTGACTTTACCAAAGTGTAAAACCCAAAGTGCGTTCAGTAATCAGTCTCTCACTTCACCGCGTTGGTCACATGCTGGCAGGCAGATGGGTTTCTCGGTGTGACTTCAGTGACCATGTCTGCGGTAACACAGAGGATCTGAGCCACATCATGCACAGTCCGCCGTAGGATGTTGGTGTTCGTGTTTTCACAGTCTGACGGCCACCACACATGCTCCTGCCCTGCCCAGACACAGAGGTGCTACCTGGGAAGAAAGTAAAAGAAAGCACAACAATCACAGTCACAGCTGAATACTAAAAGGGGGATGTTTAGGGGTAGATAAAACGTCAACAGTATATGTCACATAGAAGTGGTGTACATCAACTGAAAGCTGGGAACCTGAAGATTAATTTGAGCTCAGCACTATGACTATGACTTGCCCCAAACTGCATGTGATTATCATAAACTGGGCATGTCTGTAAAGGGGAGACTCCTCTAGAACCCATTTACATTCACATATCTTGAGGTCAGAGGTCAAGAGACCCCTTTGAAAATGGCATTACCAGTTTTTCCTCACCAAAATTTAGTGCAAGTTTGGAGCGTTATTCAGCCTCTTTACCGACTTGCTAGTATGACATGGTTGGTACCAATAGACTTCTACATTTCCGTGACCAGTGCCAACTCCTCCTGCTGATGAAGATCATGTGATATGACGGGAACAACGACTAAATGGACTTTGAGGGGAGATTGTTTAACTGTTGTTTGCAAGATCAAGAATGAATTTTGAAACTCAGTTAGCCAACTGAAGTGAATGGATTATTATGTATATGTAGGATATTTACAACATGATGTTTGGTATCTGGGCTCTGACCTCATCACTACCGGCAAGGAAACACAGAGTTAAACACAGCATGGAGTGGGGAGTGACGATATCCTTTGGCTCCAAGGGAAGCTTCGTGTCGTTTGAGGTCGTCTAGACCTGTTAGTTTTTGTAGCCACTGCTTCTACACTGATAGTCACAGCTGTCTGTCAGTCACCTAATTTTTAAAACATGAAGTTCCCACGTCATCTGTCTTGGAAGTAAAAAAGATTGACAGATTTGTGCTAAACCAAGCAGAGGAAGGGGTGCTGCTAGGACAGGATAGACAACCCATCCACTGCTTTGTTTGTTTCAGTTTTTGACAATGAATAGAGGACACATTTAACGGCCTCAACATGTCCCCTCACATCTCAGTTTGTCCTCGTCCCTCTGTGTCAGCTTGAACGTTCTCTGTATTCTATATCCGCCCATCTACACCCCTCTTGTTCTCAACATGGTGCGTGTCTCCAAAATAGCAGATTTCCAGCGACTTTGGTAGGAAATCCTCTGGGGCTATGCAGGAGATGAGGTATAAACTGAAGTGCGATAGACTTGTGCTGAGTGAGATAGTTCAACTTTGAAAAAAATAGTCTGCCTCTTTCCCCTACTGCTGCGGCAGCAAGGACAATATTAGCATGAGGAAAACATACATTTACATAATAATGAAAACATGCCAAGATACATACGAGGGGAGCTGGAGGAAGGTCAAACTGTGACTGTGTGTGTTTATATAACAACTTTATTGGTGTACATCATGATTTATTACTTGTTTTTACTGAACTACAGTGCGTCTACGCACATACGAGCTACATATAAACCTGAAAATAGACTGTTTTAAATTGTACTGACTCATTCCTTCCAAAAATATAAACTGCCTTTATGTATGTATGTGTGTTGCATTCGTGTGATTGTGTGTGTGTGTACCTGTGTCCACTCGTTTGTCTGAGGGTCGTAGGCCTCTACAGTATTGAGATACACCTGCCCGTCATAACCGCCCACTGCAAAGAGACGGTCGCCAAGGAGACAAACACCAACGGCATCTCTGCTGATGCTCATGGGGGCAACTGCCGTCCACACATCTGTCTGGGGGTCATACCTGTACACAGACACAACACACAGAGACACACACACAGACACAGACACAGACACAACATATAAAGTGAGAAATTACATTAAAATAAGTCTATTTTCTTACAGTTCAACATTTTGGGAAATACACTTACTCGCCTCCTTTCTAAGAGTTAGATGAGAAGACCGATATCTAACAACGATTAATCTTTTGCTTTGGGAAACACTGATTTTCCATTTTTTTCACAATTTTCTGACATTTTATAGACCAAATAACTTATCGATTAATCAAGAAAATAATCGACAATGATGTTAATGTTAATTGCAGCCCTAATTATATCAGTCCCATGTCTGTGTATTAAGTATAGAGCTGAAGCCAGGAGGTGATTAGCTTAGCTTAGCATAAAGACTGGAAGCAGGGGGGGACAGCTAGCCTGGCTCTTCAAAAACACACAACCAGTACCGGTAACTTGCTAGGTATGGTACCATCTTGCATGTACAGACTTTGGCACCCCCAGTGGTAATATCAAAAATGACACTGTGGCAAACAGCACTTGACTACTGACTGTACCGACTTTCACTGGGACAGTCTCATTTCTTCAAACATAACATTTCATTCTATAAACATAAACTTGTTATAATTCAAAAGATTATATAACATAATCAACATAAATCAACTTGTATATATAATCAGCCATCACCTAAAAGATATATCAAATACAACACAAATCACATACAGCAACAAATGTATTCATATGTTTACATCCCACAGTGAAAGTGCACAGAGAATTTTACATTTCAAACACACACAAACATCCAGTACATACAGACTCACCTCTCCACACAGTCACTTAACCGAGATGAAAGAGATGAAGCTGGAGCATCATGACCTCCGATGGCGTACAGGAAGCCATGCCATGTGGCCACGCCCACACCTCCACGCCTTTTAGCCATAGGAGCACAACCACTCCACCTGCAGATGGAAGTTAAAAAATCCTTTCACCCTTTCTGCATCAGTGAGTAAATCCTGACAGATGTGCTGACTCAAAATCTTCCAAAAGGAAGGAGATTATTTTCAGGGGACCAACAAGAACCTTGTCTCAGTCCATAATGAATGTACTTGATAAACAGACGTTGTTTGAATGTGGTTTATTCTAACATCCTGAGAGGGTTAGCTGTCTCCTTTGATCTGTGGGTGAATAACCGTAAAAACCTTTAAGGCGCTTCAATTAGAAAGTACAGCAGACAGGAAATAAAGCAGGAGACGGCAATTAATTCTGGTGAAATGAAGTCCCTCGTCTCTGACCTGTTGGTGTGGGGGTCAAAACACTCCACTGAGCGCAGGCAGGATGAGCCGTCACGACCTCCTACTGCATACAGCCTGAGGAAGACAGAGGATGGTGTTAACCCTCTGGACACACACACACAAAAAACACCTGCCACACAAAACGCCACGCATAATTCAGGACTCTGGAAGTGCCTTTACAATTTAGTGACACTGGAACAGATGGTACAAGGGTGTATTAATGTGTGTGCGTTTTGCAGGATTTGGGGACAAAGTGAGGTGAACAAAATCAATCACCCAAAACTCTGGGGGGCATCACAACCCCGAGCAGCCACTCAGTCTGTGTGTGTGTGTGCGTGTGTGTGCGTGTGTATACATCGATGGATGGAGTTGGGAGGGTGAAGCAAGAAGTGCATCAGAACCAGTCAAGCAAGTAATGAGCTCCATGAGGCAAAGAGCCCAGAGAATACACAACGCATACATGCACTCACAAATGCAGGCTGCCCCGCACTCACTCACACACACACTCACTACTGCTGGGCATGCTTAGCACAAATCAGTTGTTTCTGTATTAATTAGCATCTAAACAGCCTTTCTCTGTAGCGTCACTGTGAGGCACTGAATAATAAAAACAACACTGCAATATTCATTGCAATTATAACTTCTACTGTCGGCTGCAGGAGGAGTCTGGGGCAAGTGAGGCGATTCAAGTCCTGAATTTATCAAATCCCGCTATTAATATGTGCATTTGTGCAAGAGGGACTGCTGCGTGTGTGTACGCGACTGTGAGTAATGTCACCTTTTCCATTACTGTTTGATGCTGCAGTGCGTCGTGCAGGAAAGCACAGCAGTTACAGTAACATAACCTTGCCTCTGTTACCTTCATCTTCAAAACAAGCAGAGTGTGAAGCTCTAAGAATGTTCTCGTACGACAAAGACACATTTTCTCCTCAGAAAAAAAAAAATGGTGCTTTCTGCAGGAAAACTGTTTGTGGTTTCAAGCCGTCGAAAAATGTTCTCCATTAGTCTCTGTTCTCCAAACCAAGGGCACTACATGTAGATTTTGCTTATTAATTTACTATTTCTATGGCATACAGTGGCTATGTACTATAATGAGGTAGGGTGGTGCAGTATCTATATGTGTACAGTTATACATGACTGTCTTTTGATTAAGTAAAGTGAGGCGGCATGCTCCCAGTTTGGAGAAGCAGACAGGAGAAACTCTTCGTCAGTCAGCCCTTCCCGAAGGGGAACTGAAGCCGTTATATCGCTTTCTTCAAAGCCACCAGACTACATTCCCAAAAGTAATAATTTTACCTCGCAGAACACACCAGTATACAAACAACCCCACTTAGCACAGCTAACTTTGACACAGCTAGAGCATGCTTTCACATTATTCAATTAGCTTTCTTTGGTAACCTACATCACTGCTTTTAGCAACAGCTAAGTGGGCG
>CAKAOH010041076.1:57723-203058 GCA_916701665.1 Sebastiscus tertius
GTTCTCCAAACCAAGGGCACTACATGTAGATTTTGCTTATTAATTTACTATTTCTATGGCATACAGTGGCTATGTACTATAATGAGGTAGGGTGGCGTAGTATCTATATGTGTACAGTTATACATGACTGTCTTTTGATTAAGTAAAGTGAGGCGGCATGCTCCCAGTTTGGAGAAGCAGACAGGAGAACCGGCAAGGAAGCTAAGCAATGTACTGCTGTGTGAACGCCATGTTAGATCGAATCCGAAAATCACACAATAACACAAACAAACTAACCGATCGATGCAGCGGTAGACCAGCAACTCTTGTGACTTTTCGTCAGTCAGCCCTTCCCGAAGGGGAACTGAAGCCGTTATATCGCTTTCTTCAAAGCCACCAGACTACATTCCCAAAAGTAATAATTTTACCTCGCAGAACACACCAGTATACAAACAACCCCACTTAGCACAGCTAACTTTGACACAGCTAGAGCATGCTTTCACATTATTCATAATCTTAATGATTTGCTTCAATTAGCTTTCTTTGGTAACCTACATCACTGCTTTTAGCAACAGCTAAGTGGGCGTTTCCATTTGAAAATAACGGAACAGAACGCAGATGGACCCGCCCTTTAACTTGGATGTACAGTATGTGGATGTGTGAAGCAGTACGTGAGAGGATTTACTTACTTGCCATTGAGTACAGCTACTCCCACTGTGCTTCTGGGTGTAGCCATACTTGCAACAAAGCTCCACTGGCGAGCTTGGGGGTCCCACCTAGTAAGAATTATGTTCACAATTTCTCAGTCCTGCACATAATAAAACATGGCTAATCTGAACTTTGAAAAATGGTTGAACAAGTAATGAAATATGCAGTGCAGTCAAGAGATTGTATTTCCACATCACTGCATCTTTCAGCAGCAACATCTTTCGAAAAACAGATCCCGTGTTACTACAGATTAATTTTACATTTTTAAGCAGAGTAAATAACATAGAATAAAACAGCTGTGTGGAGTATCCTCTTACCTTTCCACTGTGCTGAGGTAGCTCCAGCCATCATGTCCTCCTATTGCGTACATGGGGCCCTCTAGGACAGCCACGCCTGCAATACACAACCACATGTGCATGATTAAATCATGGCAACTTACCAAAACGTGATCAGCCTGGATAAGCTTCTGAAACCACACGAGTGTGAGTTTTTTTTATTATGTGTGCAGCCACACCCTGGACATGAGGCGTGCAGAGTTAGCAGCATGTTGACACCTCCACACTCGAGGGATTTATCTGCCAGAACATCTGTGGTGGCAGATGTGTGTTTGAATCCCCACGCACATGCACACATTTATAAAAACAATGAGGCACCAGCGCAGCACGCCTTATCAAATTTTGTCATCGTAATAGTAGGCTTGCAAAGTGAGTGGGGGAGAAACCAGATACACAGGTTCAGTCTGTTGAAGTGCTCTTGAGCATGACACTGAATCACTTACTGTTGAGGTGCTGTTGTGTAGCTGAAACTGAACTTTGACCTCACTGTGTTAAAAGCGAAAAGACAATTTTTTAAATCTCAAAATTCAAATAACATGATCTAAACATAATCCTTCCTTATAAAATAGCTACCCTAATTGACTTTGTATTAAAACAAGGGGCTCACCTAAGCCATGCCTGTGTGTGGACATGGGAGGCATGACGCTCCAGGCCTTGCTGTGCGGGTTGTAACACTCCACAGTGTTGAGGGTCTTGAGTCCATCTCGGCCGCCCACCACATAGAGACGGCCGTCAAGGACAGCTACACCAAACTGTAGTCTCCGTCCACTCATGGTGGCGACCTGCCGCCACGTGTCCCGACGCAGGCAGTACTGCTCGATACTGGTAGCACCTGGAAAAAAAGAACAGAAAAACATGTCAAATAAAACCGCGGCCATTGATGTGCTCTAATTTTGCACTTCTGACGAACCTGACCCAGATACCCACTCTCGGGTAGGACTATACTACTTTCATTTACTCCCCAACAGTAGACTCTGTGTGTATTTGTGTGTAGAGACACAGAGCCTGCAAGCATGCACGGATCAATGAGGTTTGTTTATGATGATCTCCGCTAAAGTTTTCACATGTTTTCTCTTGATTAAAAGATAAAGGTCTAATTATGAGATAGTTATTCCATCAAGCCATAATTAAGAAAACAATTCTGTGAGTTTAGTTTTCTTAATTTAGACGCTGTGCTGCCTAAGGGGTCAAACATTAGGGCTGCAACAAATAAGTATTTTCATTATCGATTACTCTGCCCATTATTTTCTTGGTTATAATTTATTATGTGTCAAACGTCAGAGAATAGAAAAAAATGCCCATCACGATTTCCCAGAGCCGAAGGGGACTAATTCAAATTACTTTTTTTGTCCGACAAGCGTTCCAAAATGCAAAGATATTCAGTTTACTATCATACAAGGCAAAGAAAAGCAAAAAAAAAAAAGAATTACATGTGAGGACCCGTAACCAGTAGACTAATCGTTGCAGCTCTATCTAAGATGTTGATGACATAAACGCAACTTCCTCGGTTATTTTATTTCTTGTCAGCTCTCTACTGTGTACTATCAAATAAATGACCAGATAATAATAAAAATACAAACACTAACTACAACTAGAGACCATCTTGCGACAGACAGACAGACAGACATGTAAACACCTGGCACAGTACTCAAAACCGCTTCTGTGGTAGTTCCTGCTACAGTACGTGTCTCCAGGACCACCACTTTGCCATGATGACTCACACACAGACTCACAAGGTGAAAACAATACCAGCCACACACTGTCGCGGCTGGTAATAATATACACTATACATACAGTATACGTATATAACGTCTGGATATGTGCAAGTGACTGTTGTACCTTTCGTAGCATCCATGCCCCCTACGGCGAACATGGCCCCAACGGTGGCCTTGCGGGGCCGGGTGCGGGGACTCTGAAGCAGCGGCTGGCGCTGGGGCAAGAGGTGATACTTCATCCCCTCCATGAGTAGCCGCTGGCACTCCATACTGTCCCGGAGCAGAGGGTTGGACTCCAGGTCCGCCAAGAACTACACACACATAAAAAACAAACAAACACACTCATGAACACACACACACAGAGACATGTGACAACTGCTATCAACAAGCAGTCAAACAAATGCAGGGTGTGTGTGTCCTGCATGTGAGGGTTACGATGTTATCACTGATTGTGGTCGAAAGAAAGCTGTTCTTTCATTGATTGAGAGATTAGATCAGACCAGCAGCCATTAGTGCTCACACACACACACACACACACACACACACACACACACACACACACACACACACACACACACACACACACACACACACACACACACACACACACTAATCATCTGACACACTAGAGGACTAATCTGTCATCAGCATCTCATCAGCTCTCTCGTCCATACCCTCTAACCTCATCTAAGATCACACACACACACGCGCACACACACACTGTAGAGACAGCCAGGGGCGGCAGCATGAAGCACTTCAATCAACCAGTCTGTTCCTTAAAATACATCCACAGGAAATCACTGCCTGTGAGAGAGGCAGGGTGGTGTAAAGCAAGTTTTCCCTGAAGCCAAGAATTACATGATTTACATTTAGACAGGTGTGTGTTTGTGTGTGTTTATGTATGTGTGTGTGTGTGTGTGTGTGTGTGTGTGTGTGTGTGTATGTGTTGGAAAGCAGTAGAGGTTCAAGAGGAGCCAGACTTTTTTTTATAAAAGTCACTTTAAGTTTCCAGACTGTGTGTATACCTGCACATACTGCGTGTGTGTGTGTGTGTTAGCTGAAGAGAGGTCAGTGGGGATGTTCAGAAATGGCTGCTAAGATTCAATCACAGAGAACAAGTAAAATAAAGGACATTTGATAAAAGAGGAAAAAATGCCAAATAATATTTTTACACCCTCTCTTTTCCTCTGTGCACCACAAAAAGAAAGATTTGGCCCAAATAATTCAATTTGGTCACTGAATGTAAAATCAATTTTCCCAGCCAGACGTGGAGAGCGTAAAGCAAGCATGGTAAATGGATAAGCAGCTTACACGCCAGGGTGAACCCACGCTGCCGTCGCACACAAACACCGAGGGACAAATTAGGGTGAACTCTATTTCGGCATTTCATTTGTGTGTATGTGTGATGAAGAAGGACAGAGATAGAGAACTGTGTTTGTCCTCTCCTGTGCTATTTATCCATCACGCTGTGAAAGACTGAATGTGGTGGGCGAGATAAGGCTGAATCCTTCAGACGTCCCACCTTCTCCTCTCTGTCCTCTCTTTACCTCACAGTGGGAAGTGAGAAAGTAGTCCTTCCTTGCTGTTGCAGCATGGACTTTGTCTACTTGTGACAAACACACACACACACACACACTCCCCATACAGACAGAAACACACACCCTCAACATATGTACTGTATATTTTTCATGCTTTATTAAACCTTCACGAGTGGGATATTTACTGACGTATTTATATATTGTCGAATAAAACATTAAAATCTCTTACCCTTGCCTTCATTACAGACCTTATTTCAGGCTTCTAACCAAAAGCCCATTCAAAAAAAAACATTGACTTTGAGATGTGGGAACCGGAAGTGCTGAAATGCTGTTTCATTTCTGGGTTTTAGGACTCATTTCTGCACCGCTCTATTAACTTTGGTGATCCAGACTTTAACGCCGGGTAAAAATTTTGGTTTACCTGCAAAACTGATAACATTTCTATCAGCCTAAATTCAGCTGTACTTTATGTTTAATGCTAATTTTCAAAAGTTAGCATGCTAAACTAAAAATGATGAATATGCTAAACATTACACCTGTTAAGTATCAGCATGTTAGCATGGGATGCTTTCACACCTAACCTGTTTGGTTCGGTTAAAACAAACTCAGGTACGAAATCGTTTTGCAGTTTGGGCTGGTGTAGAAAGCTGTCAATCAAACCATGGTGCGGACCAAACAACCGAACCGAGAGCACTTGAAGAGGTGGGTCTTGGTCCGCTTCCAAGCGGACTCTGGTGAGGTTCATTTGTGGTGTGAAAGCAAACAAACCGACAACAGGATTTTATGAGAGCAGATATGTGATTCTAGCACGATTTCAACTAAAACTAATAATTAATCCATCTTCTGGTCATGAAATCTGTGTGAGTGATCTTATTGATCTGTATAACACCATGTATATATTATAAACATAAACACGTACAGTATGCACGTCAGCATTTTACTATTTTCCCTGATTAATAAGTCAAAAGCTGTTAAAACTGCTGCACTTGTATCTGACTCTGTGTACTTTGTCAGTTCATTAAGGCCATTAAAAAGTGTCTGACAGCGATCCCACAGTAATAAGCCCCAAATCATTACTGTACAAGATGCCTCCTTTTCGTCCCGTCTCTACCTGTCAGTCATTATTCACAACATGTGGTTGATTTGTCTAATAACACTATGAGCAGTTATTTCTTCTTGAGGTCTTTCTGACACCAATGAACATAAATATGCACATCAGTCAGTCACCAGAATTTGATTTCCCAGCCAAGAAACTGTCCAATCAGCGAACTGTCACTTCGGTACAACTTCATGTTTACTCCTGTTGTTCGTTTGTAAAAAGTCAGTGTGAACTGTCCGGACCAAATGAATCGAACTACAGGCGTGAAAGCACCCTTAGTTTTATTTCAAACAAAAATGCCACAAATTCACTGGTTCCAGCTTCTCAAATGAGAAAATCTGCTGCTACTATGTTAGGAAACTGAAATATTTGGGTTTTGGACTGTTTGTTAGAAAGTTAAGCAAAAAAAAAAATATGTGATGGGTATTTTTCTTTGACTATTTTCTGCTATTTTTGAGATCAAATGATCAAATTTGCAGCCCACAGATGCACCTCTGAGAAGATTAGACCAAGTGTTTATGTGTCTGTGTTGCAGAGGTGATGTGGAGAAGGGATTAAAGGTATTAATTTGGTGCACTGACATCCTTTTGATGACTAATCGCAGTGTGGCCTGTAGAGAGCTGACTAATTGGTTGATGAATATCGATCAGCTGTCTGTGTGGGGTTAATACGTCGCTTTATTGGCATGTCACAGCTCATGAGGTTGCTGTAAGTTAATTTATCTGTTTAGCATGGTGGTGGGCGTGATATACTGTTAAAAGGTTTGGGTGTTTTGAAGTGGGGTTGTATGAGGTACTTATCCATAGTCGGTGTATTACCTACAGTAGATGACAGTCGGCACGCCCCCAGTTTGGAGAAGCAGACAGGAGTACCAGCAGGGGAGCAAAGCAATGTACTGCTGTGGACGGGGGCAGCAGCAAAACTTATTTTAGCTACTTAAAAGAAACGCTCATCTACAAAAGTCAATATCCGTTTAAGTGTATGCTATATTTAGAGAATATTTTCCGATGGGGATCTGAACTGAATATGAAACTTATCTATACTGTATTATATACAGTATACTTTACTGTACTGTCATCTGAGCCTGCTGGCTTTAAAGAGAGTATAGATAAGTTTCACTTTCAGCTCAGTTCTCTGTTAGAAAGGAGAAGGAAAGAGCTATCTAACGGCAAGATAAAGCGGTGAGAATATTCTAAATATAGCGTACACTTAACCACTCCTTGAGGGCGCCGGCCCTAAACAGTCTTTGAATTGCATCAATTGGGTATCACTGTAAAGCTGAGACTCTTGTAGATCCAGTGAGCCCAATTGTATTCATGTTTGATTATGTTAGTCCCCCTAGTAGCCATTTTATTGTAGTGAAACTATTTTTTTTAACTTGACCTCACTGTATAAAATGACCTGAGGTGACCTCTAGCATAATCACAACCTCTCTCATGAAACTGTACAGCCACAAACTACAGACAGAAGTGCTCACCATTCAATCGCCAAAAATAGCAATTCTTGCAGAAATCTCCAAATGTCAAAAGTTTTTGATACTAAATCACAGCATGGCTTTTTCTATGGTGTTCATCAAGGTCTTGGTGTCTTAATGGGGTATTTTGGAGGGATTTTTGATATTTTTTTTTAACAATTCTTGATTACGGTTAAATTTAGCACCAAATCTGTGTAACAAATGGTATCAACCCAAAAATTGCTGCAGCAACTTATGAGACATAATAGAGCATGGGGATGGCCATCATATACTTCTATCATAATGTTCTAAATACTTGTACACTTTTACAGTTTTTTAAATTAATTAATTAATATATATATATTTTTTTATACACTGACTATGGATAAGTGCCTCACACAACCCCATTTCAAAACACCCAAACTATCCCTTTAAAGGTCGAATCAACCCTCAGCTCTATGTCTGTCTTGCTTTTGCTCTCTCTATTCTAGTGCTATTCTGCTGCTTTACCTCTCCGCCATCCATCTTCTGGCCTGATTACATGTTACAGCTACTTGTGATTTCAGCTGACCGGGGCAAAGTCGTATATCTGAGGTGTTCATACTGTAAACCTGGTAGACGTATAGACGCTGGCAGAGAAGATAGAAAGAGGAAGGGCGGGCCCACAAGGGCAGTTTTATCTCTACAGTTTCTTTATATATAGTAAGGGAAATGACTGATGAGGCAGATGAAGAGAACAGATAATTTAACTGCGGTTAAGAGAGATATCACACTTAATTAAGGTTTAAACCATGTGTGTGTGGGTGGGTGGGTTTGTGTGTGCATTCAACGCCCTAGGCAGTAACTGAGGTTCTGTCGAGCATATAAACTTCCCAGCATCACATTACCAGATGAGATACTCTGCTGCACGAGCTAGGAAGAGGAGAGAGGAGGAGATGCATGCACATATACACACACACACACACACACACACACACTTAAATACATAGACACAAACACAACAAACACAAGCACACACGTGACAGAGTAATGGTTGTGATCTACAGTTAGCGTAATGATTATAGCCCCTCTAATTGCATAAAGAGGATAGAGACAGAGAGACGGACTGGAGCCAGGAGGAGGTAGAGAAGAATGGGGAGGGAGAGAGAGTGCATGAGATAATTTAAGTCATGTAAAAGCAGATCATCAGGAGGAACACTGATGCAAACGCTTGCCTCATACTTTACTGTAAGAGATATGAGACATGAAAAACTCCAAAGCTCCTACAATATTTATGTGGTAAAGTTCTAGCTTCAAAATGTGTTGTTTGATTCCACACACGAACAAAATAACAATAATAACTAATGTGCTCTTGTTGGTGAATATAATTCATCTTGGAGTTACATTGTCATTCATTTGGAGTCGTGTTTGTGTTCGCCTGATGAATGCAAGTCCAATATTCACTCTCTTTTAGCTCTGATTTTGGTCTCTACCAATTCCTGAGGGAAATATCTGGCTCTTAAGGTGTTAAATGCTCCACCAGCTAGTTGATAACTGTATATGTCTGATGTTTTGTGCAGAGCAGGTAGCGTACAGTGGGTTTTTAGATCTTTTTCCACTGAAAACAGCCTCCTGCGATGTAATAAGAGCAGTAATAGTGAACCAAAATAATAAAGTTGTAGGCAGGGCAGCTAAACAATGAGCTGAAACTCGCTATAAAGCTCTGTGAAGCTGCAGATTTGGATGATAATCTGCAGCTTCACAGGGGTTCATCGTAATGATGAGGGGTTCATCATTACAATGAACCCCTTTCACTACGTTTTCACATTGTCATTTGACACATTGTTATTATAAAAATATTGATTATAGCCGCTTTAAAGGTGTAATATGTAACAGTTGTCGGCTGCTGTTTGTAAATACATGGCATTCAAATTGGCCACCTCCTCCTCGGCTCAACGAGCGAGGGAGGGAGAGAGAGAGAGAGAGCAGTGATGATCGAGCGAGCTATAGAGTGAATGAAGAGAGGGAGCGGCGTTAGATAGAACAAAGAACCAAATCAGAGAAGTAAAACGTTTTTGCTGAAGCCCAGAAGCGTCCCCAACAAAGCAAAATAATAAGAAAAGATCAAATACATGCAGAGGGCAGTGTCTCTATAGAAACAGACACCACCACACACTTTTAGTGGGTAATAAATGATTGTAAGGGATTATTTTTGTACCAGTCTATACATTGTTTTTCAGAAGATTACTGCATATTATACCTTAAAATAAGTCACTCACTTACAACAGTATGATAGTGACTGAGTTCTTTGCAGCTCTCACCTGTGGCTGCAGCAGCGGCAGTCGGATGTGAGCCAGCAGCACGGGTAGGTGACGCTGTCGTGTGTCAGCGTCATGACGGACCCATGTTAGCAAAGAGGTTACCACGGTTTCCTCATCTGGCACGTTGACGTCATCAGACGTGATCAGCCTCTCCATCTCCTCCACTGGGAGCAACAGAAACTCCTGGCCTCCTACCACCTCTAAAAAGTGTTCCTGGTGGATGGAGGGATTAAATGGTTATAAGAGTAGAGAAGGGAAGAGTCAGATTAGTCTGGATGAATGAATAATGAATTGCAGATGAAAAAAAGGGATGAGAGAAGAAAAAACAATGGGAAGATATTAGCGGAGAGAGGAAAGGGATCAAGGGGTTGGAAGGTGGCAAGGAAATGAGGGCTTGAGAAAGGTCACAGGAAGATGGATGAAAAGCTGGAGAAAAAAGGGTCTGGATGAGAAAATGTTGGAATGATTAAGAGGTATGAGACGGGGAGAGAGAGTAAGGCTGCGAGTAACAATAATTTTCATTATCGACTAATCTGCTGATTATTTTCTGAATGAAGCAATTCATTGTTTGGCCTCTATAACTGCCCATCACAACTTTAATCATTTTTTTATGATTAATTGATGATCAAAATAGGATGCAGGTTAATTTTCTGACAATCAACTGATGGATTAATGGATTAATCAGTTCAGTTTTAGAAGCGAGTGAATGTGGATGGGGTAGAAGGAGTATGAAAACTAGATACTTAACCCTTAAAAGCCTAGCATAGCATCAATGCTACGCTTTCTACAAAACATTAAATAACTGGAACCGTTTATGAAAAAGTGTGTATTGTATTGTGTGGGTATTAGAAAAGGGGAAGAAAAACATGTAACATGTAAATGTGACCTGATTCCCACGAATAAAACATTTAAAATAAAAAAAAGAAATGACAATCTTGACTTCTCTCTACACAGCCTATTGTATAGCTCTTACACAATGGCTGTAATAATCCTGTGAGCTGTGTATAAGGCAGGCAGTCACACCCAGATAAAGCAACCTCTACGACATAATTGCCACAGATTAAAGTTTAACAATAATCCATTTAGAGAGAAAGGAAGAAAGAGAGGAACAGTGACACTGACAGAGACAGACACACAGAGGGAGAAAACGTTAAGACAGGAGAGAACGAGAAAAGAAAAAGAATAATCAAGTCGATGGAGGAGCTATTTCACAGTCACCATAGCAACCCTGTGCTGAAAACCGCCATTGTGGCGATAATGGTGTGTTGCGAATGAGGAACCAATTTGTTACCAAGAATAACATCAAGGCTGGAAAAATGACCAAAGCCTGACTGGGGGAAAACTGTATAGAAGGATAGCTGAGGAAGGGAAGGAAGCCTGCTTATTGTTAAAACCTAGACTTCACCTGTGGTCTACCATCATCATTTTCAGATCTATATTTTCCAAAGCAGATGCTTTATTAATTTTCTCGTGGTGGCTTTACAATCGCTGGAGGTATAGAAATAAACTGGCCGTGTACCCACCATGGTGTAGGCGTGAGCGGCCCTCTGCAGGTCATTGCAGCCCTGAGCGTCGGCGTAGGAGCGGATACCCAGACAGTTGGAGGGGTGGAGCTGCTTCATGAGGAACGAACAGCACGCCTGAACCACTGACGACAACTGCAGCAGGCAGGAGGCTGACAGCAGAGACTCAATGGTGTCTTCCCTCAACTCGAGACGGCCTGGAAGACGGAAAGACATCACAAAAGGCTTGCATATTTTAAGGTGTCTAAGATTTATTATTTAACAGGTTTTGCGATCGAGAGTAAAGCAACTGGTCATGAAAGTCCTTCATTTTTATAGAACTGAGAACAAAATGAATCCATTTATTTTAGCACAGAAAACCTGATGGTGGCTGAGGATGATACAATAGCTGGAATGGTTTTGAAAAGTCTTTTAGAAACGGGATTATCCATTTAAAACTGTGTGAAACAAGTTGATGCACTGGTTTAACACGCAGAGTAGCCCAAACCATCACTTTGAGCCTTAACTACAGCCCGGGTGATATGGAGAAAATCAAATCGATATCAATCAAATCGATATCAATCAATATTGCGATGATATTGTTAGGTTGACTATTGGTGCTTCTACAAAATATTTGTGGATATAATAACTAAGTGGCTAAAGGCAAATAATAGAACAGCTTGAACAGTCTGGTAAGTTCAGAAAATTATATCACTTTACTGTAATGCAGCCTTGAAAACTTCACACTTATTTTAACTTATAAAATTCAACACTTATACCATATAACAATATCCCAAATCTAAGACAATATCTAGTCCTAAAACATCATGGTATGATATTTCTTTCCTGACAGTATGTACTTTCTTTAACAAAAGACAATCAGTGTGTCTGTATACCTGTGTATGCATACTGCACCAGGACCCACAATGCATCAGGGTCTACTCCTTCCATCTTCACCTCGTCCTGCTTGGCCTCCCTCACATCACTGGTGAACATGGCCGCGAAGTAGTCCGACACGGATGAGAGGACCAGTCTGTGAGTGGAGAGAGTGTCAGGCATCAGTCAGAGGGGACAGACAGCTGTAATGGAGGAACAGAGTGCTTTGACCTTGCTGACAGGACGAGTCTGGACTGACGGGGAAAAGATGCAGAACAGAGAGGCCTGGGAAATGACGCAGCCAAACAGCGCACAACATTATCATCCTGTAAATATATTACAGTGGTAGATGAGAGTGACTGAGTCACATTAAAGGCATCAGTGCGCTCCAACTGAAGTGCTTGTCGGACGATCGAACAGTGATTGAAACCCCCTTCCCCCATACTTCTCTAATATCAGACCTTGGGGGGCTGCGTCCAACAAATTCTTTACGAAACGGACAATCCAACGCTCATGCCCACTTTGCATTGGTGATTGGACTTGAACTTCTCTCTAAACCTCTCTTTTCAGTCACTTTTCATGTGAACAAACGATTGCAACCCTATGAACGCCTTTGAGGAGAGACTGTGTGACAATTACGGCGTTATCTCCATATTTAAATCATTATCACGTCTTCCCCCCTCTCTATAATAGCTGGATTTTCAGTTTGTCTTCGAGTGTGGCCGTTAGGAACAGCTATTAATGCTTTCGTCTTCAGACGTTGTAGGATAACATTGGTGTATTGGCAAGAATCTGGCGATACCATACGTATCATTATACAGGGGTAATGATTCAACATATTGCAATATATACATTGCGATAGAGTTTTCAAATCGAATTTTAGGAAACAGGAAACAGTATGTATAAAATCTGAGTAAAAGAAAGTCACTATGTGAAATGGCTAATATGGGGACTAACGTCATCACACATAAATACAATTGGGCTCATTGGATCCACAAGAGTTCCAGCTTTTCAATCATACCCATGTAATTCTAAGACTGTTTAGGTACCATTTAAACACACCATTTTAGAATAGGTGAAAATAACACATTTGTACTGCATGCAAAAACTGCATGTTATTGCCCCAAACTGTATGTGATCATCATAAAGTGGGCATGTCTGTAAAGGGGAGACTCGTGGGTACCCATAGAACCCATTTCATTCACATATCTTGAGGTCAGAGTTCAAGGGGCCGCTTTGAAAATCACCATGCCAGTTTTTCCCCACCAAAAATTAGCGTAACTTCGTAGCATTATTTAGCGTTCTTCCCGACATACTATGACACCGTTGGTAACAATGGATTCCTTAAGTTTTCTTGTTTCATATGAATCTAGCTTTAAAACGGAGTCCAGTACAACCCCCAAAAGACAGAGTAGCGGCCGGGCACGCTGGCGGGCTGTTGGATTTGTAACAAGATAAAAGAAATTATACAAAATTTGGATAATTGACACAGTTTTGCAAAACATAATATCGCGATCCTCATGTGTATCGATATCTTCTTACATCCCAGTATGAAGTAGTTCTCTTCTTACTAATGAACTGTAGGTGTCAGATTTAAAAGCGGTCTGCAAATCGCCTCTTTCATTAAAAAAACTGCTGAAAAAGAATATAGTATGGTAATGGAGACTACAGTATTGTGTCTGATGTGTCCCTTCACAGACCTGTTGATAAGCAGAGGCTGAATTGACAGTGATGTATGTGCTCATAGGTTATGAATGCGTGACTGAAGGTCACAATAGGTATGCGTTTCCATCATCTGCAAGAGTAGAACGCCTGCACTACCAACAGGGGTGGGTGGGGGGAACCTTTAGTAGAGTTATGAGGTGGGAGTGGAGCATTATGAGGGTTGTGAGCTGGAAATTATAGCAGCAGAAGTGTCAAAATTCAAGCCAAAATAAGTAACCACGACAACCAAGTTGGAACAGACAGAGACCAGAATAACGTCTCATCACGTAGGTCTGTGGTTTTCACAGCATAAAACTGAAGGCTTCACACCATCCTACTAGGGAACACACTGATGTTTTCCATTCATTCATACAAGACTGATCAAAGATTGTTATTATTTGACTGCTATTCTATATTGCTTGATAGACTTCGATTGAGACTTTCAGACCTCTTTACATCAATCTGATGGCAATTTAACATAACATGTTAAATTGACATGTGCAATTTAACATAACATGTCTGACTAAAGCGCCCTGATCGCTTTTACGAAAAATTACTGATGGCAATCTGAAAAAATAAAATAAAAATTGGTATCACTTTCAACTAGGGCTGACTCGAATGCTTCAAAGCTTCGACCGTTGCCATGGTAATTGACCTCCAAATAAGTATTGGAAATACTTCGTTTTTTTCAAATATATAAGTATGTAATAATGAAGTATAAATCCCAAAATAGACAATGAAATAAGGAATTATTATTTCTCATTTTCAACATGAATTATTATTAATTATTCCCAGAGGGATATCGCTGTTTGTTACGTGTAGAGGTAATTGTGTGAACATTAGTGCGGCAGCGTCGCTGTACCGAAGCTTCAAATAGCTTCGAATATTCTCACCGAAGCCCAAAAAATGGTATTCAGGACAGCCCTATTTTCAACACGGCACAAACAGCCATCAGATTAACATAAAGGCTGTTGAACGACAAGGTAAAATATCTATCGTTACAGCCTTCTATCTCTCCAAGCAGTTATAGGACGACCAACGCGTATGCTGAAAAACAGTTAACAACCTAATTTGTCCTAAAGAAATCAATCCCCTCCAAATGGCACTATCATCATATACTCTTCTCTCTGAAGAGATGTGATTAGAGGTAGAAGAAAACTGTGCAAACAACAGCCTGGCATGGGCCTAAGGCATCTCCAGATGTTTGTACATAGTCAGCATATTGAGTATAAAGAGCTCAGATGTTTAAACGCTTGATAGTAAAACTGCAGTGGAGCAAGTTTTCCCAAAAGCAGTATGAGTTTTAGTTTTTAATATCTTATATTTTCATAACTTGCGACCTACAGGACACTGACCTATACATATTTATTTGTTTAGGATTATTTGTGCCACATTCTCTCTGGATAAACTCTAAATCATGGGAAACTAAACTAGATATTTGGAAAAGATGTTGGAAGAAAGATGAACACACAGATGCCGAAAGGGCTCGAAGCCCTCCTCACATTAATACACTTTAACAATGCGTTCACACATCTCCTGGCTTTTTATAAAGGTCACAATCTGAAGCAAATGATTGTCTTAACATAGTAAGATTCTGTGATAAGTCAGTTACAATACAAGTTACAATGAAGAGGAAATAGAATAAGACAAATTAACATAAGGTCATGCAGCCTGAAGGTCAGTACTGTATTGTTATTCCACTTATACAAGTATACGTTGTTTACTTATTTCATGCTATAACTCTCCAGAGATGATTTTGGCCCGACTATCCCATGTAAAAAAACCCTATTCTTTCTATTCTCTCAATTTTTAAATTCTTTACTTAAACATATATTGTTTTTAGGGCTGTCTTCGACCAAAGAAATTCTTGGTCGACTAATCGATTAGTTGATTTAAACGACTGTAAAACTGAGTTTCTCCACAAAGAATAACACAAAAGTTCCACTTTAAATCGAGATGTGCTCACAGGTTTCTTGGAAATAAGCAACACATTTTCATCCCAACTTGTTACACACCTCCGCTTTGTCACGCCCTTTGGCGTCACTTTAGAATTAGGCAACAAAACCACTGTAGTTAGGTTTAGGAAAACCTTTTTTTGGGCTTAAAACCGCTGTGGTTGTACAATGAAAATTACATTGAACATTGTGAACACGGGACGCGAACAAACAGCTGATTGTAACGTGATGCACGGGACATAAGCAGCAGTCTCCTGGATGAAAGCCTTGTGTTTGTTGGACCCATCCACCGCTGCTCCTGCCCGCCTGGTGTGTGTCTTTTCGCTCTTTAAACGACGTCACCAGACTCCCGGCGCACTTTCTTGGAGCGTTTACTGTTACCACAGAACGCCCGGTGATGGCCGTGACAAAGCCTTGGTATTTGATGCCCTGGGATTAAGAACGGGCTGGAATAAGCCATTTAGGATGAAAAAAAGCATAAAAAACAACTAATTGACTAATGAAATCGTAGTTGACTAAGACCAAAACAACCAAATTCACAGAAACATCCACACAAAATAATATAAAAGAAGACACAACCCCAGCCAGATGAAGTCCTGGCATGCACTACAAAAGACAAGCCAATCCCTGCAGTCGGGGAAGAGATTATTCAAGTCATTGCATGTGTCAATCACAGCAGCTGAGAAAGCTGAGAGCTGAGCAGGAGAGAAAAAAAAGAGGAATATGCTTAATGTAAGGTCAATGTAAAATTTAGAGGCGAGAGAGTCTGAGAGAGAAGATATGAGGCATAATGGAGAACAAGCCAGAGGAAGGACAGAAAAGAATTATCTTAAGGTTATTTGTAAAAAGACAGTTAATTAATTCCCCACCGCAATAATCCATTACCCTCTCATGCCATTGTGAAGTTAATCACACGCACACAAACATCAAGGCATTAAAAAAGTACCAGAAAGTTTTAATATTCCATGAGCAGTGTTTTTCATTCTTTGCTCTTGGAGATGTCCTTGTAAATGAGGTGGCGACTGTCTAATGGATACTAAATGACATAAAGCTACATAAAGTAGTCCTCGTCCAGATCACTGCAGGGTTCATTATTTTTAATGTCCTGATCTAAATGCGGCTGATCTGATAGGTAAACTGATCACGATAAAGCTCACATTAAAGCACTGTTTGACAGCTATGTGTTTACTATTTACAGCTGATTTTCTCCTTCCAATGTTGTGTTTTTGTGTGTCCTTGTGTGTGTTTTTGACTCATGATCAACAGACTTGAATGTGTGTGTGTTATGCACATGTGTATAATCTCATTATGGAGTGTGACACTGGGACCATGACAGATAGCCTGAAGCAGAGAAGATTGGGGTGTGTGTGTGTGTGTGTGTGTGTGTGTGTGTGCTTTACAGTCAAAGATGTCAAAATACACTATAGTCAGCAGGAAGTTGCTCTGCCAGTATTCCAGCCGGGTATCTCTTTCTTATCTCTCTCTCTGACACACACACATAGTATTTTTACTCCTTAATTTTTCATGTGGGCCTCTGTCTGACTCGCAGTGAGCGACAGAGACTATATACAGTAGTGGGTTATTTACACACACAAATGCACCTAGCAGAAGACGGAGACATGGCAGGCAGTGTGTCACTCTGTAATGGAAAGAGCACAGAGAAGACAAAATGCTGGAGTGAAGAGAGCAGGAAACAGACGAGTTGGACTCAGGAAAGGAGGGCGAGCTGGAAACTGAACACGGTGTCTGTTTGTGTTTGAGTGTGGATGTGCTGCTCGGTGCAGAGACACAGTAGTGGAAAAACAGAGAGGGGAAAACAACAGGAGGGCTGGTAGGAGAGACTTACTCAACTCTTATGACTTTTCTCCACACATACTCAAAAACAAAGGTAGAGGAGAAGTTCATTTAGCGTTAGCCACACTAATGGCGTGGCTCTAGGGATGGCAATATGTCCGTTTCAGTCGATCAGTGTTTCTTAATGATTTTAGGGATCCCAAGACTTTTGCTCTAATGCCACCAGCAGGTCAACGTTTTCCCTTATCCAGTGAAATGTCTCAACAACTATTGGATGGCTGATTATAATGGCCCCCTCAGGATGAAATGTAATAACTCTGTAATTCCTATCTAGCGCCATCACTTGGCCCAAATCTTTAATTCGTCAAACACTTTGCTCAGGTTTCTTAGATTTTTGGCCCGTTAAAAGTTGTTTTTGGGGAGTTTTTTCTTATCCGAATAGAGGGTCTAAGGATAGAGGATGTTGTATGCTGTAGAGATTGTAAAGCCCCTTGCAGCTGTGATATTGCTGAGCTATATAAATAAAATTAACTTGACTTTGGTTTATGACCAAATACCTGCAAAACTAATGAAATACCCGTCTACCTCAGATGTACTTTGTGTATAGTGCTAATGAGCAAATGTTAGCATGCTAACATGCAAGACTTAGATGGTGACCATCATGGTAGACATTATATTAGCTAAACATCGACTCAAAATGTTAGCATTGTCACTGTGAGCATGTTAGCATGTACAACCTCACAGAGCTGCTAGCATGGCTGTAGACTAACTGTGCATTAAGGCTGGGTATTGGGAAGAATCTGGCAATACGATACGTATCATGATACAGGGGTTACGATTCAATATATTGCAATACTGTAACTAGGATGATATATTGCTATTTGTTATAGTCATAGTATAAAGAACACACCACCACATGCAAAAAACCTGAGTACAATATTTTACTTTTTTATGCAATCAGAACAGTTGGATCTATCAGTGGGATTCATCACAGTCCCTGTAACATCATAGCACTACACATAGACTGAGAGGTGCATCTCTTTGCAAATGAAATAAAGTATTTAAAGACTTAATCTTTGCATGTAAACTATTAATTAAAAATCAATAGTGTTTTTGAGATTCGACACAGTATCACAAACATATCGTGATATTCGATTTTACACTCCTACTGTGCGTCCCAATACCCATACTACCCTACTATTTAGTATGCCAGAAAAAATATTTAGTATGTCCCAATACGTAGTATGTCAAATGCAGTATGCCAAATACCAGGATGTCCTACTACAACCGGTTATATTTTGCAGTATGCAAGCCAGCATGCTTTTCTGGCCATTCTGACCAACAATCCTCTGTGCAGCAGATATATGAGCAAGTAATTCAAAGTTCAAGGTGAAGTAGTATGTCCCAATTGTATGCATACTGCAAAAGTATGTACTTTGTAAGGGTAGCTGCAGTATGTACTACTGTACGTAAAAAGAAAAAGTATGCAATTTCGAAAGCAGCCCTTCTTTTCCATGTTGTACTAAAAACAGACAAGAACCATAGTATGCACATAATGGGCCCCAGATGCATACCTATTGATCTACAACAATGGTACAGAGAAGTTTCTGAGCTAAAGGAATATTAACTCAAATCAGTTTAGGTAGCACTCTTACAGAGGTGTCCACTTGGGGGTACAAAAATAGCTTTGCAAGATAATATATTTGTATGGGGCACTGCCCCAGAGACAAACGGTATAACTGTGCTCTACTTTTTTAAAGTACATATACAGAGCTCGAGTTTAGTTTAAAGTGCGGCGCTTGCAACAAACTCCACAAGAAATATGCAGCTATACGCAGTACAAGTGGCCTATTCAGCATGTACGGTGCATTTGTTTGTGTGTACATGTAAGACAGAGAGAGAGAGGGAGAGAAAGAGGGTGTGTGTTTTGTTCCCAGAAAAGCGTTTTTTTATCCTACACGTACAATAAATCAATTGCAAACAAAACACCCACTTTCAAACATCTTACTCCCACCCCCTTGCTCGTACACTCACACACACTCAACAACACGTACACACAACTTCAGATGCCAACACACTCTTTCACATACACCATTAGGATTCTCCTACAGCAGGGTCTTTTGTTTGTCACCATCTGTGCCTGGAGGACTAAATCAAATGAGGCAGAGGAGGCAGGCAGTGAGAGAAAAGGAGGCTTTCTGCTGGTGGAGGACCTGCTCTTCTGTCTTCCTTGTGCAGATGGACCCTGCTGCTGCACCCGTGGCCTCATGCCCAGAGAGCAACAGAGCAGCGTAGTGGGGGCTATGAGGTGGGTGACAGGCACGTGTGTGTGTGTGTGTGTTTGATTCATGATTCAGAGGCTCACTTGACTATGTGTGGTACAGAGAGACTACAAAAATAAAAGGGACTTTTATGAGCGTGACTGTGGTTCTGCTGTGTGTGTGTAAGATTCTTTCCAAACAGTATCCGGTATGTGCAGTATGTGTCATCATGTGAGAGTGTGTGTGTGTACATGCACATGTTCATATGTTGTGCTGAATGTGTCATTGCATGCAATGCTTTTACATGTATGTGCATAGAAAAAAGTTTGACCTACATGTTGGACTTAGGGTTCCAACTAACGGTTCATTTTATTATCGATTAATTACTTTTACGAATATCGATTGATTATTTTGTCTATGAGTTGTCATCAAATAGTGAGAAATATATATCACAGTTTCTCGTACCCTGAAGTGGTAAGTTTTGTCCAACCAGCAGTCTAAAACACAAAGATATACAATTTGCAATTTGTTTGGCATTTTTGCTTGAAAAGTGGCGATTATTCGATTATCAAAACAGTTGCAGATTCATTTTCTGTTGAATGAGTAATCGACTGATTCTTACAGCTCTAGATGGATTTTTGTTTCATTTGTGAGTGTGTTTGCATTTGTCAGTATCTTGTATATAGACAGAGTGAGTATGCATGTGTGCGATTGGACGAATATATCGGCTACGGAGTACATCAGTTGATTTTTTGGGTGATTTCTCAGCAATGTTTGTCATTTTATTTTGCTAATTTAATGGTCTGCCTCCGAAGAACGAGAGCCGCTTATCTGCTGCTCTGCAGGCAGAGAGAGAGACAACGGGGAAACAACGTGTAGAGTCGGCATATTTTCATATCTACCTAGACTAACTTGAGAATTTATTTCAACCAAACCAGAGTCGGTGATTGTTGGAAATAACAACCAAGACGGTTTTCGTGAGTTTTTATTTTGTTTTTGTCGAGTTCGAATGACGGATGTTTTACGATGCTCCGCCGCAAGAACAGCTGATCTCCCCGCTGAAACTAGGGAAGAGGAGTGCGTTACGCCGTACACACACACACACCTGGGCTGACAGTGGCCGGCTGGAAAATTTGAACATATTGTCCAGCCCTAGTGAGTGTTTGTGTGTCAACATTTATAGTGTGCATGCTTCACTGTGCCAGCAAGTTTTGGGCAAACAGTAACATTGGGAAAGTGGCCAAAATAAACACTTTTATGCCTCCGTGCCCGCGACAGCTGTGGCCGGAGGAATTATGTTTTAGAGTTGTCTGTCCGTCTGGTCCATTCTCGTGAATACGATATCTCAGGAACGCCTGGAGAGAATTTCTTAAAATTGGGAACAAACATCCACTTGGACTCAACTGATTAGATTTTGGTGGTCAAAGGCCAAGGTCACTGTGACCTCACGTCCGTCCCATTCTTGTGAAAGCAATATCTCAGGAAAGCCTGGAGAGAACTCAATTACATCTGGCACAAACATCCACTTGGACTCGAGGATGAACTGATTAGATTTTAGTTGTCAGAGGTCACTGTGACCTCACAAACACATTTTGGGCCATAACTCAATAATTCATATGCTAATTATGACAATTTCACAGACATGTCTGATAAGATAAAATGGTTGGAAATGATATGGATGTAATCTGCAAATTGACTGGTTGGCGGAGGCATACAACCGCAAGGCAGTTCTAGTTATAATGTGATACATATTGTTAAAAACATCTTTAGAAAACTGAAACTCATATTTACATTTCTGCTTTCATTTCCCAAAATGATGTAAAAAAGCAGTTTTTGATGATTACAGTTGTCATCTAATCTTTCATTCTGCCACTGTAACACAGATTTTACAGTTTATTTCGCACTGGCTCACATTTATCATGTATAGTGCTTAAACGAGCAGTTGAATAATTAAGAAAATTACAATTTTGATAAATGAATAAACCCATTTAGTCATTTAGTAAACAAAAATAGTTGATTAATTGCAGCTTTTCAAATGTGAGGATTTGACGATTTTCTCTGTTTTATATCATAAATTGAATACCTGAAGGTTTTGGACTGTTGGTCAGACAACACATGCAATTCAAAGACATCATATTGGCTCTAGGAACTTTTTTACATTCACCTTTTTAGATTCTTTTTGGCTCAAACAATAAATCAACTAATCCGAAACACAACTAAGAGATTAACTGACATGAGGTTTAACAATTAGTTGCAGCCCTAATGACATACATCTATTCAACATCACCATCTTTGCTCTGCATGTTTGTGTAATATTTTAGTGTCTCTTTGCTCCTACCTGTGTGCAGGTATCCGCCTTTCCCCAGCCACCAGTATGACATCACACAGCTGTCGGGATCTCAGGTAGCCCTCCATTTTACGGAAGGAGACGTCGGCGTGGGACAGAGCGGTGAACATACACTCCTCCGGACACGCACATGGCTCCATCGATACGCATGAGGACAGTGTGGCGCTGCTGTTAGACGTCCTGTTGCCAAGACGGGCATTCACACAAACACACACGGACAAACAAACACAAAGAGAAGGAGACAGAAGCTTTGAGTGCATGTGTTGGCGCCGACTCTCTTTTGTTCAAGACAAAGAGACAGATGTGTGGAGGGAGCTACACCAGCTGCTCTGTGTCATCCATGTGCCATCCTTTTCTTTGTGCCATTCCCTCACACATATTTGCTCTCTCCTTCACTTCTCAACAGGGTTACTGTATGTCGCCAGAAGCAGACAAAAGCTCTTTAATGGTCCAATTACTAGGAGTAAATGGCCAGATAAATTTAGCCCACTTAAAAGAGAAGCTGCCAATTAAATAGCTGTGGGAGACGAGCCCATAGGATGTGCAGTAATTTACTCTGCTCCCTAATGGCAACCAGTTTCCTTGTATCTATACCAACAACGAGAAATGAAGCAGGGTTTTGGGCCAGGATGGCTTCAATATTCGTTATTCACTGGTGGAAGTGCAGCAGCCCAGGGTTATGTCTTATTCTTCCTGTCTGAGCTGATTAGGTGTGAGTGTGTGAGTCAGTGAGTGCACGTGTGTTCATCAAAGACGAGCACCCGAAGTATAGCTACCCTGTGAATTATCAGCCATCATGGGCATGGCTCCCAAACCAGCATTTAATTTATGAGAGCCAGGGCTGTGCTTCCATTTTTAATTTAACAGCAGAAGTGGCAGGACCGGCCCTACAGCACAAAAAGATAAGAAATGGACTGATACTCCAAGGATCATATAATTTTCAACTCTACCGTTAAATAGAAATCACACTCTTTTAGGTATTTGGAAGAATGTGTGTGTGTGTGGGTTTGTTGCAAATCAAACTGTCCTAAATTGCAATTTCCCAAACACATATTATTTTCTCAGCAATAAACAGAGAGCGAGCTAGACAGAAAGTCTGGGAAGGCACGGGAAAATGTGGCTTGTGTACTAGGGTTGTGTATTGGCAAGAATCTGGCAATATGATACATATCATGATATTGGGGTAACGATTCAATATATTGCGATTTATTAAATTTTTATGTTAGAAAAACTGTCAGTATAAAGAACACAGAAATACACCATTTCAGAATAGGCAAAAACAACACATTTATACTGCATGCAAAAAACTGCATGGTTTGTGCCTCAAACTCCATGTGTTTATCATAAAGTGAAGACTCGTTGGTACCCATAGAACCCATTTTCATTAACATATCTTGAGGTCAAAGGCCAAGGGACCCCTGTAAAAAAAATCGCCATGCCACTTTTTCCTCGCCAAAATGTAGCATCATTTGGAGCGTTATTTAGCTTCTTTCGCGACAAACCAGTATGACATGGTTGGTACCAATGGATTCCTTCGTTTTTTCTAGTTTTATATGATGCCAGTACCTTCACCCTAACTTTAAAACTGACCCGCTGCAACCTCCGAAATATCGGATAGCGGCTGAGCCTGGTGGGACAGTGTTTTGGAGAATCTATACAGTATCCATCCATCCACTTTCTGTAACCCTTATCCCATTTGGGGGGGCTGGAGCTGTTCCCAGCTGACATTGGGCGAAGGCGGGGTACACCCTGGACAGGTCGCCAGACTATCACAGGGCTGATACATAGAGACAGACAACCGTTCACACTCACATTCACACCAACGGGCAATTTACAGTCAACAATGAACCTAACCTGCATGTCTTTGGACTGTGTGAGGAAGCCGGAGTACCCGGAAAAAACCCACGCTAACACGGGGAGAACACGCTGCAGTATCGCACAACGTAATATTGCGATACTCATGTGTATCAATATTTCCTCACACACACAAAATGATTTTAAATATAAATACAAAATGACCTAAAACAGGATTAGAAATCAGACATCATTCTTGTAAGTATCGCAAGTGTGTACAGAAAAGGTTTTCTGGTCCAGGTCCTATTAGCAGGACCTGGAAGTTGCTCACCATCTATTTGGGCTTTAGAAATTTAACTGATTTGACCTGAATTTAAAAATAATCCCAGACACTGCTGAGAAAAGTTGTAAGAAAACGCTGGTGTACGTGGCATTCACAGTATGTGCACACATTCTGGTTTGTGTGTGTGCTGCTGCTGATGTGCTATAGCGGGAGCTTTCTCCCCTCTGTCGCCTATGTCCTCTACTCCTCCTCTCTAACCGCCTCCCATCCTCACTTTTATATCTTCAGCTAATCTCATCCATCACTCACTTCATTCCCACCTCATCCCCATCATTCCAACATCCATCTTTGCCTCCGTTTTCACTCTTCCCCATCCCAATCCAACCCTCCAAGGAGGCTTTTTGGCTAGCTTTCCTGTCCTCTTGTGTATATGCATGTGTGTGTGTTTGTGTGTGTGTATGTAGACGAATGGCGTGGCTAAATACTGCCAGAGGAGATGACTTTGAAGTGGGGGAACGCTGCCTTCCAGTCCCCTTAATTGAGCCTGGCAGGCACTCAACATTGAGAGAGAAACAGAGAGAGGGAGAGAGGAGAAAGAGAGAGTGTGTCTGGGGCGAATCAACACCATGCAGCCAGATTTTTTAAACCCCTGCACCAGACAAGGACACTCACACCACTGTCATTCAGTGTCTCTCTCCCCTCCTCTCTCTCTCGCTCTCTCTCTCTCTCTCTCTCCCTCTCTCTCTCTCTCTCTTACACACACATTTGCACGAACACTCCCTTGTGATTAACTATCTAGCCTGATTAGCCTGTAGGCTAACAGCAAATGCAAAATGAAACTTGTCTCTGTAAACTGATATACGACATGATCATACATGCCCGCCTGGTCACATGTTACCCACTCTGTGACACACATACAAATGCTTTTGTTTCCCAACACATTTGAAAAGGGGAAAAAAGAGAGGGCAAATGAATGGACAAGGGTGGGCAGACATGAACACGGGACCGAGGGAGAGAGAGAGAGAGAGAGAGAGTGAGTAAGGGAGGCACACCAGGATTAAAGGGCGGTGGTGGGGGGGGGGTTGAGGAAGTAAAAGGGAGAGGAGGAGATCAGTGGAGTCGAGCCGAGCCTAGCCTTCAGCCACTCTGGGATTCAGTACGCATCCCCTTCCCATGATCCCACTTGGGATTCTGCCACTCGTGTTCTTGGAGTATCATACTGTACACAGGAGCTCTCGGAGGGAGGGGATGAATTGCAAAAGACAACGCACAAATCACAAAACATACATGCACATGTATGCTGCAGAAACTAATCTCTGTGTTGGTATGGCAACCATAACATGTGCAGCGACATGGCTATATCCATATAGATGCACAATACATATTCTGTTCAGGTTCACATGGTAATTCTTTTGTTGCCTATGCTGAGGCTTGTGTGTGTGTGTGTACGCGTGCATCACTATTATTGAGCAGAAGTAATTTTCTGTGTAAGCGCTGCCAGACTCCTATCATCATTGAAGATACAACATCAAGCCTTGCATAACAATACTTATCTTTAAAACCATATTTCTCTCCCTCACACATAATCTTCGGGGAAAACAAACGGGGTGTAGAATAAAAGCGTATCAGACATTAATCGATTTTAAAAAATACATCAATTCTTGCTCCCACTGAAAGTGGTTTTAAATTGTGAGCGTGTGTGTGTGTGTGTGTGTGTGTCCTACTGTATGAATCATTGATATATTCTGATGTGTGTCTTGGGAGTATAATAGGAGGCTTTCAGATGCATCATTATGCCCATATAGTAAACACGCACACACAAACAGACACTCACTGTCTGTATTTCTCCCTTTACTCCATCACATTTACTGCTGCATCATAATAAAAAACATAAATCTGGGAGAGGAGTTATGATGCCCTAATTGCCTTGTTTCGCTGCCTCCATGGCAACTATTAATTAAACCTCCTTTCACATCACAACAGCTGGATGGCCACGCCAGTGCAACACACTCCTCATCATGCATGTGCACACAAACACGCAGAGCACTGAGGGTTTGGGAGTAAAAGCTTAAAAGAGAATCAGTCACCGAAGACAAAACAATATAAATGTCAAGTGCAGAGTATGCTGCTACATGCGGAGCTCAGCCCTGGAGTCATATTGTTAATTTGACTGTGAAAATCCCGTATTCGCAAGAGTGTGTGTGTGTGTTTGTGTCTTTTAACAGACAGAGAGCCTGGTTGGTGGAGCCTCATTAGGAGTTTTGGGGGGAGAAATCAGTGGACCACATGCTGTCCCAAAGGTACGCCATAATTTTCTTTCTGTCTATGTATGTAGCCTAATGAGTGGCCCCGCATATTACTGTCTCACCAACCTCTTACTTAGTGAATCCCTCATTTACTTTTTCTATACTCAGTAGGGGAATATTCAGTATGTGCATTTATTTGTAAAATCCGATTGTTTCCACCCGTCACCAGGGCAAACACTGCCTGCTGGAGGCCGAGTTGAGCTGCGTCAAAGCCCTTCTACAGAGAGAAATCTACCCGATCATCATCTACGTCAAGATCTGTGAGAAGAATGTCAAGAAGTTACGGTAGGCCCGACAAACCTCCCTAATTTTTACATGTTTACCCACAGCTGCAAACCACAACCTCTTTTTCCAAACACCAATACCTCAATCCTTGCATGACATTTTGAGTCCAAGCGGGAGGTGAGATTGAACCAGAATCTCACCAAGTCCGCTGTTTGACTCTCTTAAACTGAGCATGTACTTTGTGTGAGGTTTACTGCAGCCTGCAGACAATAGTTGTGAACTTGTAACAGCTGAACAAGAGCGTTTTCCTGTCTGCAAAGATGAGAATTGGGCAGCTTACTCAGAATACAATATGTCTTGTGACGTTTCAGTCTGGTGTGTTGATGATAATGTCATATAAATGTGGACTGTGCCTTTAAATAGACAAACAGTATATGAACCCATTATTGTCAGCCTCTCTGAGGATTACAACAAAGTACACAAACCACTGTTACAAAGTGTCTACAGGATTTCATCAGAGATAATGGGCTCCGAACATAACCACACTCACCTATCATGATGATAATGATGACAGTAAAGTGACAAACAGATAATGCCAGTTCACTAGAACACGGTGGTTAAACGCAATAAATGATTCATCACCACGTTGCACCAAGTTCCAGTGAACTTGGTGGTTAAATGAGAGAATGCTTCATCAAATTATAAAACACTCATTTCCTTCCCTGTAATTGTAAAAGTTAACTCTACAGGTGAAGATGCTCTAAATGGTCCCTGAGGGTCATTAAGGACATCACACACCCCCACAATAGCCTGTTCTCCCTCCTGCCCTCTGGTAGAAGATACAGTACCCCCAGGACTCTCACCAGCAGACTGAGGAACAGTTTTTTCCCCCAGGCCATCAGACTTTAAAATAGATAATTCATACGACACCTTCTCACATAAAAAGTACCTCAATCATATATCTTATACTGTATATGCTGTATATGTTCTTAATATGCCTGTATATGTTCTTAATATGCCATGTACAAAGTATTTCTTATATATACATTCATACTTCGTGATATGTATATGTTCTTAATATGCCTTGTACAAAGTATTTCCTTTAATAATTGTAATATAACTTATTATTTTTAATGGAGCTTCCCAGCAAAAAGCATTTCACATAATTGTACCTGTATAACCAGAGTGACAATAAACATCTTGAATCTTGAATCTAAACTTGCCCTAACTTTAAAGGAGAGTGTGTGTTTTGTGAATTTCACAGATTTTATTCTGCAAAGTTTGAGCAACAGAGTCCCGAAATTGGACATTAAAGCAAACTCAAACCTCCCCTAATAAAGGTTTAAAGTCACCTGCAGGAGCTGGAGTTATGAACAAAAATATTTCATGAGCAATTACATTAAAACATATAAATGAATTAAATTGGATAGCAACATAAATGAAACACGTACAAAACAAACAAATAAATAAATAAAATAAAATAAAAAAAGGAAAAAGGAAAGGACCAAAAAAACCCCCAAAAAGATAAGTAAATTAAAAATAATAATAAATAAACAAAAAACAAATAAAAAAAAACGGTGAAGATGCTCTAAACTTGCCCTAACTTTTAAGGAGAGTGTGTGTTTTGTGAATTTCACAGACTTTATTCTGCAAAGTTTGAGCAACAGAGTCCCGAAATTGGACATTAAACCAAACTCAAACCTCCCCGTATAAAGGTTTAAAGTCACCTGCAGGAGCTGGAGTCGGTTTCCGGGTGGTTGTTGTTATCCTCGGTGCCGGACGCTGCCGTTGCCACCGCGACCACCGCCTCCTCCTCAACAACCCCGACGGGTGGCTCGGGTACCAGCTGGGGCACCGCAGCCTCGCCTCCGGGAGGCTCCATGCTCGTCGTCGCCGGACGCACGCGACGATGAGTCGGCGGCGGGGAGACCCAGGACAGCGCGGCGGCGGCGGGGCTCCTGCACTCCGGCTGACTGAAGGAGCGCGGACAGGAGCTCCCCGTCGCTCCGGCTGCCGCTCCTCCCGGACCCGGACCAGCAAACTTTCTGTTGCTGCCGTTACACAGGTTAGACCCGGCGCTGCCGCTGGCCACCAGCCCGCTGTGACCCGGGTTCGCACCGCTGGCTGAATTCGAGTTGTTACAACCGCTACCTGAAGCTCCGTCTCCTCCGGAGCCCGCTCTCCTCCCGGCGAAGTAGTCTCCCAGCGGCGGGGAGTGCGGCGGAGGCACCGCGGGGTGACCGAACCACCTCCATCTGATCCTCAGGATCTGCTTCACGTCGAACTCCTTCCGCGAGGAGGAAGAGCCCGAGCCGCTGCTCGACATTCCAGGGCTCGAGACCAGGAGAGAAATGGCGCGGGGGAGAGCCCGAGCTCTGCTGAGCCGTTAGAGAGCTCTACACCGTTACTGTACGCGCGTCTCTCCTGGCAACCGCACGCGCCCGTTAACCGCGATTGGATGTAGTGAGCTGAACATAGCGGAGTATATGGAGAGATAGAGAGAGGAGGAGGGAGGGAGAGAGAGAGAGAGAGAGAGAGAGAGAGAGAGAGAGGAGGAGGAGGTCTACATAGAGTTGTAACGTCAGTGCCAAACGCCTTTTTCATGCACAAAACCAAACCACAAACATTTGCTACAAGGACAAATTAATGTCACATGTCTGCCAGTTCAGGCCACAGGCATCCTGTAGCAGAGAGGAATGATGATCATCATCATCATCATTATTCATCAGGCCAGACAGTCAATCAGTGATATGATACCAGAAATCTAGTAGTCGATACCAATACCAGTGAATTTCCATGATTCTCGATACCAAGTTAAAAAAAAACAAAAAACAACAACAATAAATCCCATGTAATTCAACACGCACTCTTTTATTAAAAACATTTGAACATTACAAAAAAACAGAGGCATGTAGCCTTTAAAGGGACTGTTTGTAACTTCTTACACGTATAAATCAATCCGGGTCGTTGTCCCATGCGCGCTCACGTGCGGCTACGCTGTTCAGACTCAGACTCCAACACAAACTACACGGAAGCACCAAAACCTCAAAGTTATATCTAGTTAACCCGTCTGTTAAACAGTGTTGGCCGCGGTTGGAGGACGCGGGGGAGACCGTAGCTTTGGTCTCCAGGACCGGAGTCTCTGCTGTACTCTGCTCCTCTGCCTGCCTGCCTGCCTTCACTCAGCTCACGTTCATGCGTGCACACTACACACTGCAGAAGACTTCGTAGCTCTGAGAATATCTAGTGAATGTACAGTGGACGTTTGTGCAGAAATAAATGCTACAGCTCCTCCAGTCCAACAGAGGTTTCCCGTGTCTTGTGAAGTGACGGGACTCCGCAGCGAGTAACGTTATCGTCTCCGACTGGTTGCCGGTGTCTTCCCTGTTTCCTCCGGCTGCGGTCGGGAGGCTGAAGCAGGAAAAGCCAGCACTAGGATCAGCATTGATTCATGGAGAGACCTTTATCTGGTCAGCTAACATTACTGCCAAGTAGGTGAAATATAGAGTGATATTGTGGTTTTAGCTGACGTGTGTCGCCTCACTGTGTTGAGCGATGCTCGCTCATGTCTATTTAGAGTGAGCAAGCGCGAGCCCGACGCTGACTTTCGTTGACTTAATGGCCACAGGTGTCGCTGTTAACATCAGATTAATCAACAATGGCAATAATAGCCAGATGCAGCCCTAGTTGTATAGGGGCATAAATTTGTTCAGTCATATGGGGATTCATCTAAAAAATTAGGTCCCCCCATGATGTAAAAACATTACATTTTGCTTTTTGTTTAAGGTTCGTGTTGGGATTGGGGTTATATATAGCAGTTTTTGTTAAGGTTAGGATGTAGTCTCCATGGAATAAATAAATGCAATGTCCTCCTATAAAAACATTAGGGGTGTAAGAAAGTATCGATGCACATGTATTGCGATATTATGTTGTGCAATACTTCACGATTCCTCCAAAACACTTTTTTTATTAAGCGCTTAAAAATCTGGCGGCCCGATCGCTGTTCAATCTTTCAGAGGTTGTAGCGTCGTCGTGAAGTTACTGACATCATATGAAACTAGAAAACCTAAGGAATCCATTGGTACCAACCATGTCATACTAGCTTGTCACGAAGGATAAATAATGCTCCAAACTTGGCATGGCCATTCTCAAAGGGGTCCTTTGACCTTGACCTTGTGAATGAAAATGGGTTCTATGGATAACCCACGAGTCTCCCCTTTATAGACATGCCCACTTTATGATAATGCAGCAGTTTGGGGCAAAAAGACATGTGTTTTTTTGCATGTATGCATTTATTGTTTTTGTCTAGATTCTGAATGGTGTATTTCTGGTGTGTTTATACTATGGCAATTTTTCTAAAATTAGATAAAAAAAAAAATGCAATATATCGCCTTGCTTACAGTATCGCAATATTTTGCAATATAATCGTTACCCCTGTATCATGATACGTATCGTATCGCCAGATTCTTGCCAATAACCAGCCCTAAAAAACATGCCTCTGTGACTGTGTAGGCCTATGCATGCCTGTATGTCAGATGCAGGTTTGTGAGTCTGCAGCAATCATTACATGTTAATCAAAGACTCTGAAATGTAATGAGGCGGTGGACACATCCTCTTTATCATCGTCATTTCCACCCTGTCTGGCTGTCTTCACTCACTCCTCCCAACACTTTTCTCTCTGTGAGTCTCCGTCTCGGTTTTATTGCCTCCTAACAATCACACTTTATTTAGAAACCTGGCTGCAATAAGCTGACGTGCCGATTTTGTTGTCTGGGAAGATATTGAAAACAGAAAATATAGCCGGAATTGCTTCAAAATCACCACAGTGGGGGACCAGAGTGTCCTTGAAAATGAAATTGTCCTCCCCACATGCGCACGAAAACACACACACACCTCCTTATTTCCCTCTCGATGTTTCTCCACAAACCATTTACCCATCTCCACCCATTACACCACTTCCTTCCCGTCTACCTTTCCTTCTCCTCCCTCTCTTCCCTCCATCTGCAATGCAGCAGCTATTCATAGACAGTAATGATCAGTGGGAGCGGGTCCCGCGGGAGCCATCCCCCTCCAGAAGCCCGGGGCACCCCAGCAGCCGACCAGTCAGCCAGAGCCTTCCTCACCTTCCCCAGTAACCCCAGGGCGACCACGGGATGAGCCGGAGCCATGGAGCTACGGAGCCGGAACACAGTGTGTTCTGGATGGAGTCCCACCAACAGGAGGGGAGGGATGCTTTAGGAGCCCGGCTCTAGCAAAAATCAATAAGTCAAACAGCCGAGGTCAGTTTGTGAATTATACAGACGGGAGATGTGTTACTCATAAATTGGCCCCGCACACTAACAGCCAAGCCCAGAGACTCATTTTTATTCCATGAGTAAAACACTGAACGGAGTAGATGAGTACGGGCGATTTAACTTTTACCGCTTTTGTTTGCCAGATTCTGAGAAACACAGGGCTTTTCTTCAGTTTCAGGATGTACTGACAACTAAGTGCAGGACCACCCTGCTGCTCTATCTGATCAATACTACAAGTCAATACACACACACACACACACACACACACACACACACACACACACACACAGAGCCGAGTCTGCAAGGAGGCATAAAAACAAGCAGCAGGACCATTAAGGCAAAGAAATAACAAAGGTCAGAGCAGAGGAACGAAGATTTCACACATCACACATCTACAGTAGCTGCTGTTTTGGATGATTTTTTGCTAAAACAACAACTGATTGAATGAAACAAACTCATAGACTGTATATAAGAAGTGGACGTATTCACAGTGACTTCACCGTGACGTCACCCATTGGTTTGTAGCCTCGAGTTCAGCATTTTGACCATTGCCATCTTGTTATTTTGCAACCAGAAGACAACCATAAGACATTTTTAGGCGACCAGAATGTTGCAATTAACTTTTATGAACTGAAAACACACTGTGAAAGGATTAAAGTTGTAAGACGAAAATGCAGACAACTCCCAGACCGGACAACGCCGTGGTAGCGACCTGTCAATCAGAAGGTAGCCACGCCCTAAAGCATACCCTGCTTTATGGTCTATTTGACTCTAAATGGGACCATAATTTACTAAATGAACATCATGCTGTATTGAAACTAGCGATTGAGACCATACACTCATGTTTACAATGCTTGTAGTGTGAGAAGTAGGGTTTTCTCATAGACTTCTATACAATCTGACATCTTTTTGCAACCAGAGGAGTCGCCCCCTGCTGGCTATTAGAAGAATACAAGTTTAAGGCACTTCCACATTGGCTTCACTTTTCAGACCCGGAGTTTCCCACTGGCTTTTTTTTATTTTTGTTAAAACACCAACTGATTGAATGGAACAAACTTTATTATTATTATTTCTAACCAGAGCATCCACAGGGAGAGTCACATGCTCTCCCCCCTACGGAGACCTGAACACAACTCTAAAAGAAACTGATGACCCAGAGAGTAAAACCAATGCATTTCTGCAACACTCAAGGTGGAAATGCCGTCCTGTTACTGGGGGAGGCTGGGAATGGGGCTCTGAGGGGGAATGAAGCTGAGGAATGACGGGCCATTCAGCTCTGGCCTCCTTCAGTTGGATCTAATCATTGGTCACTTGGCAGGAGCCTCCTTGAGCCGCCTACTGTTATTGGTCTCCTGGCTGCGGCAGTCCAAGGCTATCACTCAAAACTCTCCGGCACGGTTTTACAGCTGTACAGCACACACACACACACACACACACACACACACACACACACACACACACACACACACACACACACACACACACACACACACACACACACACACACCTAGGAAAATGACACCATGAAATCCCATTCACACACTTCACACTCGATAATCATCCTGTTTATGTGCATTCACACATGCAAGCATGCGTGCACACAAGCACACACGGCAGCATGCAATCCCATTTATGCGCGCTTTGTACTCTATAAGCATTCAACTACACACGCACACACACACACACAAATACAAATACAGAGCCAAATAAAAACAGGTAGCAGTCATCTGGGGAGAGCTGTCGTAAAAAGATTTTATGGGGCCAGAAAGTGAAACATTATCTGTCTGGCCCGTCTGTGATGATCAGCTCATCTCTCATGACTGATGCTCATCCTGCAATGGCTTTCTTCCAATCTCACTCGCTCTTAATATATATCTTTCATTCCTTTTGGTCTTCTTTTTCACTGTGCTCAGTTTTGAAACCTTCTCTTCCCTCCTTTCCTCCCCACCCGCACTCTCCCCTTTTCTCCCCAATCTCCTTGCCCAACCTCAATTTCCTGCTCCCCATCCCTGCTATTATACTCTGACACACAAGGGACTGTGTGTGTGTGTGTGTTTGTGTGTTCATGTAATGGTGGGACTGTGGCTGTGATTCCCTGAGGTGGAGACCTGCAGGAGCGAGCCATTGCTCTATATAGGCTCGCTGGCACAGACACATAATGACTTGTGTGCAAACGCCCATATATGCCCACACACTTACACTTGTACACACACACAGCTTTGAAAAATACGAGCCATATATCCACTATACATTCTGCATGCATACACACAAAAACACAAGGACACACTTTCATTCAAGTCACGGTCCCTTCATCACACACACAGACAAACCCCCCCACCCCCTCCACACACACACACACACACACACACACACACACACACACACACGCTCGCTGCCTGTTTCCGTTGTGTAATCGCAGTGTTGGTTGGTACTGTAACTGCAGGCAAGTCCGTCCTTGAGACTCAGAGCAGGCTCAGACTGGCCAAGCAAATAATTACCTCTCCACATCGACACGCCGGCTCCTCCTAACATGTGAACGAGAAGGAGGGAGTGTGTGTGTGTGTGTGTTTGTGCGTGTGATTGCAATTAAATTGATCTGGAAGCACAATATTCAATGTCATTGAACAGAACATTTATTTCACACAGGCAAGAAGGCTTGCAGGGTTGACAGAGACCCAAGGTTAGAGCTTGTGTTTTTAAGTGTGTGTATGTAAGTTTGCTTGTATGTCTATTAGGGATGCACCGATACCAATACCAGTATCAGATATCGGGTCCGATACTGTGCTCATGTACTCATACTCGCAAAATGGCTCCAATACAACGGCACCGATACTACTTTACGGCAGCATGACGTTGACCTCTCGTCTCCATCTTTCGGGGCCTATCGCACGCGCTCACGCTCCACCTCCCCAAAGGTGTGGGTGAGACGGGCCGGCGGTGCGCCTGTCCCCGCAGGGCCAGGATTCCACCTCAGCCGGCGCACCCCCACAAGGTTTTACTTGCACCCTCTGACTTGCGTGTGCGTTAGACTCCTTGGTCTGTGCTTCAAGACGGGTCGGGTGGATTGCAGACATCGCCGCAGACTCCTGGCGCCTTTTACGTGGGCTAAGCCCCGTCCTGGGGTCACGACGCGGCTGGGGCGCACTAAGGACAGTCCGCCCCGGTGACACTTTGGCCACGGCCTCAGGAAGCACCTTCAACCCGAGCTTTTCCAAGCCGAAAGTCACGGCGCACCGCCTCCTATGCGGGACTCCCCAGCCTGCCATTTGTCGCTCACACCCTCCAGCTGGCTGATAACGAGGGTCTTTTGGCACAGAGAAGTACTCGTATCGGTACTCGGTATCGGCGAGTACCCAAATGTAAGTACGTGTAGTTGTACTCGGTCTGAAAAAAGTGGTATCGGTGCATCCCTAATTTCTATCTCTGTGAGGACCAATTTGAGTCTTAGACCTTGGCAGTGAGGACAATTTTGCAAAATTAGGGCATTTTGGCTGGTCCTCACGTAGGGCAGGACCTTTAAAGGGCAGTTTGGTGAAGAACTGGTTTTAAGGTTACGGTTAGAATTAGGTTTATGGTTAGGGTTAGGATTAGGCATTTAGTTG
Source organism: Sebastiscus tertius (assembly GCA_916701665.1). NCBI lineage: Eukaryota > Metazoa > Chordata > Actinopteri > Perciformes > Sebastidae > Sebastiscus > Sebastiscus tertius. The sequence continues at coordinate 92,794 of CAKAOH010041076.1, forward strand.
TGATGGTTAAAAGAGTATTCCACTGTCGATTTAGCATTGCACTCCTATAACAATACCCAGGATGGACAAGTTAGAAAAAGGATCAAATTCGATGCAGCACAGTCAGAGCGACACATTCTCATCCCAACTTGTCACATACTGAGACTTTGTCAGACCCCTCGGTGTCACTTTTCGGTTGCGGAAACACATGCTTAATGTTGTGAATTAAACAAAAACTGAACGAACAGCTGATTGTAATGTGAAAGTGAAACTTAACGCATAGGACATGAGCAGCGTTCTCCTGGATGAAAGTCTCGCTTTTGTTGTTGGATCCATGGCGACGGCCAAAATCCAAGATGGCAACGGCCATAATGCCAAACTGGAGGCTTCAAAACCATAGTCCACAAACCAATCGGTGATGTCACAGTGACTACGTCCACTTCTTATACAGTCTTTGCTTCGGACCCATCTGAAGTGACATCACTTTAGGCAATTTAGCAGATATTCCGCAGCTCCCTCTGGAGCCACAAGAGGTTTAATACAACTGTTTTCACACTTAGTAGTAGTACTCCCAAAGACCTGTAAACAGACTTTGGTGTGTAAAATCAGTAAGGTTCCCCTTTAAGGTTAGGGGTAGGGGCTAGGGATTGCATTATGTTAATGAGGGTTCTCACAAGTACATAAGTACTGCATGTGTGTGTGTGTCTAATGTGGATAAAACGCAGACCACCTTCAGCTGGTAATTTCCCTCTTATCTTCCATCACATCAGTCAATAGCAGAACCACACAGATCAAGGACGGCATTCTCCGTGGTGTGTGTGTGTGTGTGTGTGTGTGCGTGCGCGCACATCAGGCTCTATCTGCATTCAGGGAGTGTGTGTTTTAGTTCCAGACGAACTGTGTTGTCCCAGTTTCCCGAGAAGTAACTAATAGGAGAGATGAAAGAAGGAAAGAAACTCGACATCAGTCCTGCAAATTTTAGATTCCTCACTTTGCTGCTCCTCCTCCACCCTCCCTTTTCTACTTTTCATCACATTCGTGTGTCATCAGACAGAAAACGATGCAGTTAAGTTCAGGAGGAGGATTCAATCTCGCCACAATCGGAGCGAACGGTGCCTCAGCCCGCTGATCAGTGGAGCGACTTGTCCATTTCTATAATGCCTCCTTTTTCTTTTCTTTCTTTTGATCACATCCTGTAATAACCTCCTCTATCCATTTACTAATGTCCTCCTCCACTTCTCTCCCATCCATTACCCTTGTTCTCTCATTTCTTCTGCTATCCTCCCCCCCTTCAAGAGATAGATCTACTGTGTGAGAAAGACCAACGTTAATTAGGTGTGTCTTGTCTAGTCGAGGGTTTTGAGCGCAGATACAGTAGATTGAGTGGGAGGAAAAGCAAGAAAGACTATGTGATCCCAGAGATGGAAACAGAGCGCCCAAGGATCAAAACACCCAAACTGCCCACAATTACATCTATGCCTTGCCCTGACAGAGGGAGGCACATACACACTTTCTATCTGATTTCATATCGGAGCAGAAACCTTCCATCTTGCTTTTTCTGCACTGACACACTTTTACTGCCATGTTTTATTCAACACAAATGTAGAGAGAAAAAGATGTTATTGAGTGTGTGTAGTTAAAAAAGATGTGTGCTGTATGGCAAGCATTACGAGTACTAGAAAGCAGAGAAAGCACACATAAAACACACACACACACACACACACACACTCTCATATGCACACAAGGCTTTGGACTGCCCAAGTGTGAACCAAACTGTCCAATTACTTTGATCCATGCCTGTTGCTGTGGGAAGAGAAAATAGTTTCTGCCTTTTTTGCCTTAAAGCATATCACCTGGGTACACACGCACACACACGCACACACACACACACACACACACACACACACACACACACACACACACACACACACACACACACACACACACACACACACACAAATACAACATAATGGCTATGGTCTGGCTTGCTAGCTCTGGTTTCTCTAATTGCCCGAGAGGAGAAAAGCAGGGAAGGAGGGAGAATGCAGGATGCAAACTGCCAAATTTAACCACATTTGTCGAGGTGTGCATCTGTTTAGCAACCCCAGAGCATGAAGAGGAGGAGAAGGAGGAGGAGGAAGATGGAAGCAGCCACAGCTGAAAAGCAATGGCTTCTGGCTCTCCTCCAGTCTAATCAAACTCCTGTCATATCAGCTCCCGCCCAAACACACACACCCACATATACATCTTTTGTGAGTAGAGGCAGCCATTGATCTGCCGGGGCCCGACATTTGGCCTTGGTTGGCGCACCTGTTCAACTCTTGACATTTAATTCTGCTGCTGCAGGACAAACAGAAGTTTATGAGCAGATGTTATGAGATTATATGACCCCCGACAAATCACACTGCGCCCTCCAGCAGCAGCAGCAGCAACTAGAACAAGGGCTACCTGAGTCCATCCAATATCCACGCAACATGAAAACCATGCTCCACCGGTAATTCCTATTGATCCCCAAACTACAAAGTATGAATCTGGATGTTATACTGCTAAAGAATATACATCCTTATTGTCGTGATTACAGCCCATCTAAATGTAGCAGCAAGGCTCTTCACTGGTACCAAGAGGAGAGAAGAAATCTCCCCTGTACCTTCATCTTTTACCAGTGAAATATCTGATCTTCTCCATCTACCATTTTTAAAACCCATTATCAGACCTATCCTTTTACGACCCCCAGTAAAAATCATCACAGCTTCATATCATCACACTTAACATAGCTCACTTCAGCACTTTGGTGTACATCTGTTGTTTTTTATGTGCTCTTTGAACATGTTGACTTGATTTGATTAAGCCGAGCCTTAAACCTGCAGAAAACTATTTTTTTTAAAACTATTTTTTTTGGCTACTTTGCAGCATCATAAAGCTGAACTGTTAACAAACAGTTGCCTTTTTTACACACTGTGCAGACACAGAGCAACATTTGCATTTATAGAGTGTTACAGGAATGAGTCCTAAAACCCAGAAATGAGATAGCATTTTAGCACTTCTGGTTCCCTCGTCTGGAAGTCAATGGATTTTTAGTTAGATGCCTGAAGTAAGCTCTGTGGTTAACACAAGCTTAAGAGATTTCAACGTTTTGTTCTACGATATAAAATACATCAGTAAATATCCCACTCCCACGTTTTTTACATGTCTTAAAAAAGGTGTTTGCTAACTAGTGGTTAAATGAGACTACCAAATGTCATCACGCCGAACACTAGTCTGTCTTTAGCTTAGTGGTGGTGATGTGAAGTCATGAGACCGTGGTGTAGTTCGTTTATAGCATAACGTTAGCTTTTTACTTCTGGCGATTGCATTTATGTTTCAAAAAAATCATAAAAGTGGTGTTCATTTGTGGAGATTATCTTGCTGAACAAAACGTGTAAGTATCATAAACGTTCGTTTGCCACAGAGATTATTTTCTGCAACCAATTGGCTTTTTGTCGAGGGAACCAGTGTGATGCTAACTTCCTCGTTGGCCTACAAAAATGCATCATCCCTGCAGTACTCTATTTGGAGTTGTGTTTTTGGTCACCTGATGAATGTAAGTCGAGCTCTGGTTTGGTCTCCACCAACTCCTGAAGAAAATGTCTGTCTCTTTAGCTACTAAATGCTCTGCTATGTTCAAATTCATTTTATCTGTCCGCTGTTTGGTGCTGGGCAGGTAGTATACAACAGATTTATCAGAGTTTTTTCACAGTTGCCTGGGCGGTGAGAGTGAACCAAAACCCGCTGCCCACACTAAAACCAAAAAAAATTAAAATTCTCTGTGGGTTTATCAGTACCCCTTTCTCATAGTCATTTGACCCATTGTTAATATGAAAATATTAATTAGACCAGCTTTAAAAGACCAAAGTCATATGCAGGAGAAGAGAAAGTCAGAGGTTTAAGATAGCTGCCATCAGCACAAAGAGCTGGTGCAATTATATTTTATGGAACAGCAGTGTGGAGTTATGCTAAGTGGGTGCTGGTAGATTCAAAAGATAAAAAAAAAAAAACGTACACTAATAACCAACCCACTTATTTTCAGTAGTCAGAATTTCTCACAGCAAGAATCCCACAAATTACACCTCTGTGTGCAAAATGACACAAACGATCACTAATCCTCTTATTTGTGTGTCTGTGCGTTTGTGTGCGCACACATGCACGGGCCGGGTTGTTTGCCGCCGCTAAAATCGCTGAGGCATGAAGTTTGCAGCCGCACACAACAGGAGATAATACACATCCTGAATTATTGATGGACATGAAAACAACTCTATTTTTTCTTTCTAGTCTCTTTCTCTGTCGGTAACTCCTCCTCTCTCTCTTCCTCTCTCTCTCCGCCCTCAACCATTTGGCAGTTTAACAGCTCTCTAATGGCAGCGACGCTCAACTGGTCTCTCCTTGGTTTAGTCTGTAAGCACACACACACACACACACACACACACACACACACACACACACACACACACACACACACACAAGTAAATAGTCCCTATTCTTAGGTATAAAGCAGGTGTGTTTGCTCTTGCATGATGCACTCAGGTCTCTTTGCAGGGCAGGTGGCAGGTGAAGGAGAGCAAAGTGCTTGCTGTGCAATTCATCAGCACTCTCCCTCGTCTGTCACTCCTCCCTCTAATGCTCCATCGCTCCTTTTTTCTCCATTTCCCTACTGACATTCTTTCTCCATTTCTGTCCATCTACACAAACCACATTTGTCTCTGTGTTATTTTCCCTTTCTGCTTTTTTCCCCCCACGCTGCAGTGTCTTCTCATCCTGTTCACTCGCTTCCTAAATGGGCTGAGTGTTGAGGGAGGAGAGGAAGTAGAAAACAGGGAGAGAGAGATGGAAAGAGAGAGAGAGAAAGAGCGAGAGAGAGAGAGAGAGAGAGAGAGAGCATTTACGGCCAAATAAAGAGAGAGCCTTAATAATTTACTCTGCCCTGCTGCCATAAGCCAATCACAGCCCATCGCTCCCATAGAAATGAGAGTGACAAGTAGTTTGAGAGAAAGAGAGAGAGATTTTGGTGCCGTCAGTCCCTCGATACTGTGATAAATTATTTGGGGGAGATACGATGGTCTAAAAGCTTTGAAACATTTATCGGGAAATGTCAGGAAAACAGGCATCCAGTAAAGTAGAAATGAACAAGAATTTTACAAATTAAATTTAATAACACATATCGGAGCTCTGTGGCAAACCGCTGTGTCGGTTGTAAGGTCATATTGTGATTTTTTTTTCCTTACTACATGTCAGAGTTCCTCTGAATAGAATGAAATATTTATAATGTGATGGACAACTTGATATGGAGGTCAGAGACTTTGCAATGTGCCAGAATATTTTGTTCAGGAAGTCATTTTTTACAGCTCAGCGCACTGCAACTTAAGTTTTTTTTTTGCCATCGGGGCGGCAGAGGAAGCTATAAACACAACATTGACAAATAATAACCTTTAAAGTTCTTGTGGCAGACTTTAATTTACTTTGTGACACTGAGTGACGGAGGGCTACGCACATACTTAGAACAGGAGTCACGTCCATATAACTTATTTCACCCTGTCTAGTTATTCAAAAGGAGGTTACTGTGGTGCAATGGCCGTGTTTATGTTTATTCATTCACTGTCATTGAGAGAAGTAATCGCAGTGAGCAAAAGGTTTGCAGTGGAGAAGACTTGTGAGATGTGTGTTACTGAAAATTGTCTTCTCTATAAACAATCTCTGCTGCCGCCAGAAACTTGCAGGAGAAACCGTGGCCAATCACAGTTCTTACTGTCCCCGTGTGGTACAGTACCTCTATGACCAACAGAGTCTGATTTTACATTTTTGAGGAGGCACACGTCAGATACAGCATAGCCAAGTGCATAGGCTCCAGAGCCATTAATGCACAATGATACCCCAGAATTTACATCACAGGGTTACAATTTGCAGTTTAATTGCATCTTAAGTTGACTTGTTTTTGTTTGGGTTTTATTAAAAGGTGCTAAATGCAAGATTGGGAGCATTTCTATTGCCTCCCAACCCGGTATCACACCAAAGCATGTAATAGACCCGCCTGTCCACCAGAGGACAACGTGTCAGTGTCACATTTTACCTCGCAGAGATGTAAATATTACACGCCTGTATTAACGTGCAGTACCAGCAGGGGGCTGACTTTAGGCAAGAAAACCACTTTATGAAGTTAAGGGAAAACATCATGGTCACTGACTTAGGATCAGGCAATAAAACCATTCAGTTATGTTAAGGGAAAATGTCATGGTTGGGCTTAAAATAAACACGTAAACTAAGTAAAACACATACAGAAACAACGTAACATCAGTACGGGAAACACGAGACAAACGTCTCGAGACAAACGTCACTTCAAAACATGGGTCTCCCACTTGAAAGTTCTGTTTGTTTGACCCATCCACCTCCCCACCTGCCCACAAATAAGTGTTTTTTCTTACTTTATATAATACGTAACTAGGTCTGAAGTTGGACTTCTGTCACTATACAACATGTGACAAACAACACGTGACAACCGTGATTACCGTAACTACCTCTATATCTTTACATAGACAACAGTTATCATATAGAGCACCTTTAAAGTTGAATTCTGTAAAACCAAAATGAGCTGACAGACTCTACCAAGCTCAGTAGAGCTGAGGAGAACTGCAGGGAGATCATTTACTGTAGGCTCGTCCCCATGAGAGACATCTTTCACATTACACACAGTAATTTGATCCATTGTTAATATAAGAATATTAATTAACGCAGCTTGAAGTTGCATCGAGCTCTTTCTGCCACCATAAATTGGCATCTTGAACACCTCTCTCCGTTAGGTCACATGCTTCCATTATATAGGCACACAGGATAGGCTTATGTCACTTTTGTGGCTTTTCTATTTATTTACATTAATTCCCTGGACGTAAGCGCCATTATTAACCATAATGGATACATGCATCAGTCCAAATATTACCCTAATGGAGGCAGAAGCCAATTTGTGCTGAAGGCAGTTGCAGTGAAAACAATTGAGGACACCAGTTTTTCCCCAATTAGAAAAGCCGTCTTCAATCAGCTGGTAAAACTTTATCCCCAAGTGTGACACACACAGATTCTACTGTATTCTCTGGTCCACTCTGCTCCTGCTGTGAGAGAAATAGATACTGCCTGAGAGGCATTTTTAGTCTTTAGATGAGGCAGTGCTCTATCCAGCAAGCTCTTGGATTGGTCGGCCTGAGGAAGGTCACCTTACCCCCCCCCCACACACGATCATTGATCCATAAACCTATAAGGCAACAGAAGGACACAGAGCAACAGAACAGAGGTATACAGAGAGAGAAATCGAATGAGAGAGGTGAAAGAGGAGAATCAAAAGGTGATCAATGAATATTATAATAGCGATCAAAGACGTAGTACAATCCTGGCTGCTTCTGTACCCGAATACCCAATCTCAAACCAATCACGGCCCGTGAGACACAATCTTAAAGTAATTAGTCAGCCAGTCGACACTCGATCAATTCTGGATCAATTCCTCACTTAGTGCGAGTGTCTGAAAATGATGCCTCAGTGTTTTATTTTGGCCGTTCTAAAGAAGAAAGAAAAGTAAAGAGACGGAGATGAACGAAAGAAGAAGCAGCCAGCATGAGTCGGCCCTCACTTTTATACGTTCAGCATCAGAAATTACTAGTCCTTTTACTGCTGGCAGTATTATCACACCTGTATAACCAGTGTGGCATCATATAATAAAACATACATCTGAAAATGCATTATTTAAAAAGGCAGAACTGTCTCTTAAATGCTTTCAGACCTTTCAGATTCAAAGAGCAAATTCTTCCTTTTACATATACTGTATATTCTTTTTCCAATGACATCCTCCACACCACAGATTGTTTATCAGAAGTGGACGTAGTCACCGTGAAATCACCCATTGGTTTGTGGACTGCCATTTTGAAGCCTTGAGTTGGGCATGTTGGCTGTCACCATCTTGGTTTTTTGCAACCAGAAGTGACTCGACAGGGTGGAGCTAAGTACAACCAACTCTGAATAAGACACTTTCAGGCGACTGAAAGGTTATAATTAACTTCCATGAACTGAAAACACACCGTGAAAGGGTTAAAGTTCTAAGACAAAAACATGGACCGGACAACGCCGTGGTAGCGACCTGTCAATCACAAGGTAGCCCCGCCCTAAAGCATCCCCTGCTTTATGGTCTATTTGACCCTAAATGTGACCATAATTTACTAAATGAACATCATGCTGTATTGAAGAAGACTTGAAACTAGCGATTGAGACGATAAACTCATGTTTACAATGTTTACTGAGGTAATAAAGTGAGAAGTAGGCTCATTTTCTCACAGACTTCTATATAATCAGACTTCTTTTTGCGACCAGAGGAGAATAATTCTAGCTGCAGTGATGAAGCCCGTCATTGCTAAACCAAATTCTGCTTCATGACGGGAATTCTGATCTTCTGTTTGATTTGTTTGTTTCCTCATCTGTATAGTCTCAGCCATTAAAGTGGAATGACTCATTCTTGTAATAGTTCACAGAATAACCAGCCTTTGCACTTTTTTTTTTTGTATTTCCTTCGAGGACAATGACATAAACAAACCTTATCTCGTTTGCTACTTCTTAGCACGTACACGCTACATTGACAGCGACCCACAGCCTCACACACGTAAACAGACCAGAGTGTTCAGATTAACAGGCGGCTGTTTGGTTAGTGGCACGTTGCTGTAGATCCATAAACAGTAAGCTGCTATAATAAATAATCCAGGGGGCTCATTTCTGTGTGTATTTTCTGTCGGTCTTAGACACAAACGTTTGAAATGATTTATGTAAAATTGAGATTTTTTTTGGAAAGCTTCTGTATATATTGTATGTTGTTTAGCTGGAGTCTGTGGTGTCAAGATGTGAATGTGAATAAGACCCATTTTGGAAGATTTTTTTTCGGTTTTGATTGAGTTAATTTGTAATTTATTGGTGCTCCTACTTTCCTCTCAGTCTGCTGATCGTCTTCTCGTGTTCCAGTCAGTGATATCCTGCATTTAGTCATTTTTGGTCTACTGAGAATTTGTTCTCTTTATGAACCAGTGGGCAATAGAAGTTTAACCCAAACCACAACCTTTTCCTAAACCTAAACTCATTGGTTTTGTCACGTAACTTTCGTACTTAAGTTACACCACTTATGGTGTGGCGTAACTTAACCACAATCTTTTCCTAAACCTAACTAAGTAGTTTTTGTGGCCTAAACCTAACCAAGTTGTTTCCTGTGAAGATGGAAGTTTATTTTAAAAAGACTGGAGCGGAAACTGACGCTGGACATTCGTAGGAAAACGCACTAAATATGAGGAATAACCTTCATACAAACAACATTTTACCATTTTTTAAAATGATATAAAAGATGGAATTAGGTGCCTGTACCATGTAAGAGGTTGGAAGACAATTATTTCATTTAACATCCTTCGTAGTTTGGATATATGTGATACAGTATAGTATCAAACGATGATGGGTTTTGTTATGTTACTGTATGTTTATGTGCTGATATATATTTTTTTCTTTTATATATCTTTATTTAACATGGTTGTATTGTTTATATTTATTTAGTTTGTTTGTTTTTCTTCATATGATGTTTGACTAATCCAAAATTTTAATAAAAACTTAAAAGACAAAACAAATTAAATGGAGGATGGAAGACAAAGAAAGGCAGCAGAGGACCGTCCTGCAAGACATCAGACCAGAAATATAAAACTGAAGAAGCTTTTTGGAGGTTTTCACTGTTTGCTCAAATATACATATTCACAATTATAAGAATTTCAATGGTCTTTTAAAGAGTATTCGTGGGTGTTTCTTAGGTCACTTCCATTTAAAACCCCAAAAACTGTGGGCCATTTGCCTTCAAACATCCCAAAACAAATTAGTGGCTAAGTGTAGGATGAAAGGAACATGGCGTTTAGGAATTAGAGGTCGTGTTAACGATGGGAGGGAGAGGAGGAACAGGCAGGAGACCTTGTCGGTAATTACAGGAGGATGGGGGGGCATTTAGAGGACGCTGACACTGCAGCTTATCAACTCATAACTGGCCTTCAGCACTTCATATTTCAGCACGAGGGAGCTTTTAGCATGCATCTGGTTTATTGAAAGAGTGAGAGAATGAATGAAATCATCAGATGACAGAGGAGCATTTGGGATGCGTGTCTGTCCGAAGAGAGATGGGTGATAAAATGTTAATCAAACCGTAATGGCTTTAATGTTCTCGCTGATGTATGATTATAATTATCTATGCCAAAACCGATTACAATTAACACAGAATTAACCTGCGTCCTCTGAACGATAGGATATTTATTTTATCTAAAGCATAAAACAGGGTTTCATAAGAAAATGCAAGAAAAGCCAATGTCACTGAAATGTCAAATCTACCAGCTGGCTTTCTCCCAAAACATCTGCTTGCTCCTTTTCTTGCAAACTCATGAATAACATTATCCAAAAATAAAATTCCCAAAATAACATTAGCTCTCATGCATGAGAAAGTGTGTTTGTGCGTGCTGCTTTCCAGTTATAACGTTAGATAGAAGGTTCATTTTATTCTCATTGTACGAGCTGCTCTACGAGACGTGACGAAAATAGTCAGCTCCTGAAATACGACACCATTTACAAACCAGCCAGAGAAATGTTGTGTTCATCTTTCATAAAGCTCTTACAAGGTCATCACAGCACAAATAATGCATGCAAACCTCCACAAAACCAGCAGCAAGGCAGACCACTCAGAGTGACATTGTACATCAGATCACCTTTACCCTCTTCATCCACTAACAGACTCATGTCAGACTGTCGTGGAGTTTTAGCTCAAATCACTCCGTGATGCCGATGAAATATGACGCAAAATGTTGGCATGTTTGTTTCATTGTTGACAATCAAATCAATAAATAAAAATGCATGGTAAAAATGAGTGAAAACTGTGTGACAAATAATGTCAACTCAAAGCCACTAAATAGCTTTTTTAGCTTTGAACTGCATCTCCACTCTTCATCAGCGAATGGAACCGGCTCAGGTGTCAATACGTGACCAAAGAGTGACGGCTCCGATGCACGGATGTCTCATTTTGTTAAATGTCTGTTGACTTGACTCCTCTCTCCTCGTGTCTCTTCCTCGCCTTTTCCACTCAAATCTCAAGTGGGAGGGACTAAGACGCAAGGAGAGGAGGCAAGGAAAGGAATCGAGGATGTACAAACTGAGAAATGAGAAGTAGTAAGGTGGCAGGGAAAACACAGAGTCGACAAGAGCTGGCTGGAGTTGTGCCGATCTCTGCCTCATTAAAGCATTAATAATTGATTTTTCTTACCACTGGGAGGCAGCGTAACAAGCTGTAAACACAACACTGACATATCATCACTTTATAAAGCTGTTGTGGTGAACGTGTTGGTGAACGTGTTGGTGAACATGTTGCCAAACAGTTGCCTGTTTATCCATCCAGCAAACACGTAGCAACATTAATGTTGTTAGTCATGTTTGTGTCCAACTGATGAATGTAAGAATTGATATTCACTGTTCTTATTGCTCTGATTTGATACCAACTTCTGAGGGAAATTTAAGTCTCCATTGCGACTAGATGCTTCAACTAGTTGCCATATTTGTCTGTTTGCTGTTTGGTGCTTCAGGTGGTGCAACCAAAACAATGAGCTGAAAGACACTAAAAGGCTCTATAGAGCTGAGGGGAACTGCAGACTTGCGGTGATCAACCCAATCTCACGGGAAGGCGTATATATAGCACGATATTACACAGACATTTCACATGTCATGAGGACGCATTTTAGACTTCTCACGTGTCATTTCATGTGTACGCCGCTTTTGTGTGTCATTTGTACACCATGCAACAAAACTACGGTAACGTCCACTGTTAGGTTGAGGCAACAAAACCACTTAGTTAGGTTTAGGAAAATGTCATTTGGGCTTAAAATAAAACGTAATATGTACGTAAAATACGTATGGAAACTAGGGCTGGGATGATTCACCTCTCTCCCTATTCGATACTATCACGATACTTGGGTGCCGATTCAATATGTATTGCGTTTCTACAAGTATTGCGATTTGATATTGCAATTTATTGCGATTTTTGTAAACTTTTTTAACACTAGACCATGGGAAAAAGTTGAATCATACACTTCTAGGGACTTTTACTTTGGCAAATATTTAAATTAATACAGTAAATTGTTTGATTTTCAGCATGTATGTAGTAAGAGATGTCCTGAAGTCAAATATATCAGTCATTGTCAGGCATTATTTATTACATTTTTTCCAGCAACCCAAAAATATTGTTTGTTTTGGTTGACAGAGTTGGAACGGGTATGACGTCACATTACTCAGACTACAACAATAAAAGCGGTAACTTCCTTCTACCTCCGTATAGACTCAAATGAAGCAAATATATAGATTCTGGAATTAAATAATAATTTTCAAAATCATAAAAAAACACCCGTAATGGAAACAACGCAACATAAGTATGACAAATGTCACTAACGTAACTTACAAAACAAATCGCTGGTTAAAAGTTGTGTGTTTGTTGGACCCATCCACCTCCCCTCTCCCTTACCATAAGCGTTTTTTCTCGCTTGTTATTCTCCATCACTAGCTCTGAGCATAGCATATTTTTACAAATGCATTTACATTGCAGTCAGTACAGACTACATGGCATACAAATGACACGTGAAATGCAAGAAAGGCATTCTTATTGCTCGCTAAATGCCTTGCACATTATCTTGACATTCACACGCCTTGTCGTGCGAGCGGACTCGGGTGATACAGCAATTCTCCGTGGGTTTGTCATTAAGAGCGACAACTTTCACATGATAAATAGACATTTGACCGATTTTAATACAGAAATATCAGTAAGTAATCAAAAAGCAAATATTCTGAATATCTAAAGAAACAACAAATATAGCACTGAATGGTTCAGACTTTCCTGTGTTTAGAATAGAGGAGCTAATCCCTCTTGAGAGATCACCCCAAAGATGTAGATTGATTATTTCAATGAGAGATTGATTGTCTGGTCTTACCAACTGATGTGGGTATATAATGCATTTTATTGAGCCTTTATGTTTGTGTGTTTTTATTGTGTATTTATTGTTTTTATGATGCATTTTTATTGCAACCTTGCCTGCAAGCCTGCTTTTCCTTTCAGGACAATAAAAGTTGATGGTGTGAGTTGTGACCAATAAAGCACTTTAAAGTGTAAAGTGTTCATGTTATAAGTTATATCAACATGAAGAAGATGTTAAGGGCCACAAACAGAGTGTGGATTTTGATTTTGATTTCAATATATAGTATGTAAAACTACTGAAATCCTAGAATAGGAAGTTAGGAAACAGCCTTTTTACCCAGCAGCCACCCGGTGTGCAGAAGCAGAGCCGCTCATTTGTTCAGTTGGCAGGCTTGAAAAAAGGTGCAATTGGAGCACATTGATTTTTCCTCATGTTAAAAAGCTTTTATTGACATGGCATTTTCTCACCAGAAAGGTTACAGCAGAGGAGAGCAGAACGGGAGGGAGAAGGTGAAACATGAAGGGATACAAAAGAGATGCAGCACCGTGATGGCTCTGCACTTCCTGTAAATTCACCCCACTTTAGCCCACTTTACTGTGTGCAATCCTTTGAAGTGCTGCCTTTCTCGCAACACGCTCACACACAAACACACACACACACGGAAATATGTGGCTGACTCTTACAACCTTGAAACTGTGAGAGAGACGGCAGGAGAGGCACCTCCGTATTTCTTTTCATGAACACAACACTGAGAAAGGGACGAGACAAAGACTCGAGGACATACTGTATTCAGAGCACATACGACTAATATAAAGCACAGTGATTCAGACAGACAGACAGACAGGCAGACAGGCAGACAGACATATTAGAGCCATGAGGGGGATGAGTCTGGAAACCTTCATCACCTTTAAAGATTCGCTCATAACGATAATCTCTTTGTGAAACATCATAATTTCTCTATAAAGAGTCATAAAGCTTGACAGTGGCTTCGTCTCTGGAGAGCCAGATGACGCCGTACTGCTGACACAGCACTAAATCACCAGGCTCTCCCGCCTCCTCCTCCTATTTCCTCCTCTTCCTCCACCACCTCGTTTCTAATGGAAAAACATGCTCTCTACTCGTACCTCATTTATGTCTTCCGTATTTGTCTCATTTAACACTTGTTTGCCATCACTTCAAAATACCTTCAACACAGTCAATACACTGCTAATGAGCAGGCCATGGGCTCAATTTAAACATGCATATTTTAAGAACAAAAGGGACAGAAAGGAGAAAATTAAACCAGCAATAACTGTGATAAATTTTTTCGCCATTTGGGGCAGCGCAAACATAATGATAATGAAATGAAATGATATGTTATCATCTTTTAAGATGATATGGTGAACTTGTTAGCAAATAGGTTTGTTGCGGTAGTCTGTGTCAAAAAACAAACAAATAGCAGCTCGTAAAACTACGCCAGACACACTACGACGTACAATTGACGAAGTGCAGATGTTCTCTGATTCTTTGCTGTTCAAATGATTCAGCGAGTGTCCCATTGAAGATGATGTCAGGGCAGTTTCCTGCACCGCTGCTATGGCAGTTAGCTGACAATCCCGCCTACACTGAGGGGGTACTATCTGCAGTGGAAACACAGCATAAAGAGAAGGACCTGGTATCAAAAGTAGAGCTGTACCATGAAGTGGACACATGGCATAAATCCAGTATTCACTCTCTTTTAGCTCTGGTTTTGATCCCTACCAACTCCTGCTCTTTAGCGGCTAATTGCTCCACTATATACAGCTGCTTTAAGTATTAACTGTCTTATTGTACATTTCTGTCATATTAAATGAAAAGCTAAAGCTAAAACCTAATTAATATGCAAATGTGGATACCAATCAAACTAAGAAAGTCGGAAAAATCTTTACATGTATAGTGCAGTTCAGTTTTGAACCACTGCTAACTTAATACAACATTTTATGTGATATTAGGCTTTACAAATAGCCTCTGTGTTGTATTCTGTGTTTTGGCTTCAAAACACAGACAACGGGTCCAGAAAGAGCTTGAAGTGGAAAACTGGAGTGGTATGTGACATGTCACAACAGTTGGAAAGTGAAATTTCAAGGATCCCGGAAGAGAGACTAAATGATAACAGGAAACAGGCAACATGAGCTGTCACAGCATCAAAAGGTGGACATCCAGAGAAAGATCAAGGAGGTCATTCACATCTCCCCTGAGACCATCCTCCAACAGAGGCTCGTGTTACAACTTTACCCCCAAATACAACCATTATCACATGATGACACCTCTAAGCCAGCTCTGCTTGCTGAAGAGGTTGAGAGAGGTGAGATGAGGTTGAAGATCAGAAGCTCTGACAGCCAGTAACTTTGATCTTTGAGCTTGTATTATTTAGTTGCACATAATATTCTCAAATGTCAAGAATGAACTTCCATGCTCATATACAAATACAGTTGTCTTGAATCGACTTGGAATTATCATGGGGGATTTTAGCGGCTCTGTGAGGCTGTACTTAGGCACAGCGGTGCTTTGAGATAAATGCAAATGTCAGCATGCTAACATGCTCATAATGACAATGCTTACATCTTTATGTTAGCAGGAAATGGTTATCATGTTCACCATCTTAGATTAGCACGTTAGCGTGCTAATAACTAAAATCAAAGTACAGCTGAGGCTGATGGGAAGGTCATTAGTATTTGGTTAGAAACCAAAGTATTGGACAAATTAAAAACATTTCCTTGATGATGGTGCTAGATGATAAATCAGAGGAATCACCAAAGTCAGTTGGTTTCATTATCAGGGAACCATAAAATTCAAGTTAATCCATCCATTAGTTGTTGAGATATTTTAGTCTGTACCAAAGTGGTGGACCGACCGACCAAAATTGCCGCTTGCTTGGCTAAAAGGTTGCCAGAGGCGAAACAGTCTGCAGACGTTAGATGAAAAGCAAACATGAAAGTTTGACGGAGCTACTTCATGAAGATGTAGGCAGAAGGGGATCTGGAGTGGTATTTTTTTTGTCTCATTAGCATGTCGAATCTTCATTCAGCTGTATGACTGATGCAAGATCTAAAATGCGATGTGAGCTGAGCAAGTTTAGATTACATTAGATGACTTTATCATTTCCCAGAGAGGAAATTAGTTTGTTCGCCCACGCACAATGACAAATAACAAAAGAGACACAAGTCAGACCGGTCACAGAGGACAACGCATGAAAGACAAGCTGCTGAACCAACAGTACAAACACACAAGCTAACACATTCAAAGAGCACACTAGTGTAACCCAGGAGACACCTTGCCACTAAAGTAAAGAGGTCCTATTATGCTCATTTTCAGGTGCATACTAGTATTTTGGGTTTCTACTAGAACATGTTTACATGCTTTAATGTTAAAAAAAATGCTTTATTTTTCTCATAGCGGCTGTGCTGCAGCACCTCTTTCAGCCCTCTGTCTGAAACGCTCTGTTTGAGCTCCTGCCCTCCTCCTGAAAAGTCCAGTCTGCTCCATTGGTCCACTGTTGTGATTAGTCAATCACACCAAACTCTTTGGACTGCGCTCCAGCGCCGCTCTAACTAGCTTTGTTTGAGGGCGTGCCAAACTAGCCGCTAGGCAGGTATTAAGCAAATGTGTTACTTAGTGACATCACCACGTTACAGAAGAAAAGGTGGGACTTGAATCAGGGCGTTTCAGGTAGTTCAGGACTTTGGGCTTTGTAGCTTTACAGACCTTTTACATGCACAAACAAAAATATAACACACTAAAGGAAAGGGAAAAAGCACACAAGCATAATAAATCCCCTTTAAAACAATGTATTTAATACAAACGATAACACAAATTCAGCTGTAACAATACATATGAAAGGAAACCTTAAGAATTATGTCAAAAATAAAACCCATACCTAAGAAAACAATTAAGTATCACATCTCATTCAAAAGTTTTATAGCTATGGGCAAAAACGACCCTCTAATTCTTTCTGTGGAGAATTTTAGAGCATTTAAACTACAAAAACAAACAGAACAAACAGACCTTTAAACTGAAGTATGGTTTGAGCTCTCCCAGCAGACAAACCAGTTATAACAAATACTGCAGATCACACAAAAAACATAAACTGCATTAAAAATCTAAACAAACCTGTTTCACCTCTTTTCTCTCAACACAAACATACAAAAGGATAAAGGAGAATTACAAATCACAGCAGCTATTGATGTTTTAGCCTTTCTGAGAACATCATTGTGTCCATTTAAAGCAGATCCAGGGATTAAATTCAGATGTCTCAGCGAGGACACGATGAGAAGGATCAAATGTACAACATCTAATACCTGAAATACAACCACAACCTGCGCTGAGCCTGCGGAGCGCAGCCTGTTGTTAAATATCCTCTCGTGTACCTAAATCCCTAATCTCATCATGCCGTTATACTCAATCGCTAAACTCTGCATCAGATTCTGCAGTAATGCAAAGCTCCAAAAATAGCTCACATACAATATCTATCCCTCAAGTGATTTCAGTCCGAGGTGACGCCGCAGACTGTCAGTGTGTCTGACAGGATTTACGGTTAATGTGCATAATATTCAGCAAATTACTGGGTCTTGAAGAAAAGTTAAGTGTCTCTCTGTCTCACACACACACACGTCTCACCCAGTCAGCATTTGTACTGCACTGTTGTGCTCATCATTAGAGCTTCTGACAGCAGCATTAAAAGTGATAGATGTGTGCTGTTAGCTCTGATGGACTGCGCTACAGAACAGGTTACTACTGAACAAATCACTTGTTTGATTGAGTCGAATTATTAAAATGGTCTGAAGGTATACCAAAACTCCAAAGTGGATGCAGAGTTCATTACAGCTCATAAATGTATTGGACAGAATGAGCGACATAATGACAGCTTTGCTTGTCTTAAGTGTCATTCTTGCAGAGGAGCTAGAAAATGTAAAGTATGTCCTGAGGATGGTGCCAGAGTAAAGGTCATTGGGTCAAATCAAAAGATTTATCTGTGGGACCTTTAATTTAATGTTATAGACCTTGATATTTACTGTGCACAATGAAAACTATGCATAGAAGCACTAGAGGGAAACATAGACTGTATATAAGAACTGGACGTAGTCATTGTGACATCACCCATTGGTTGGTGGACTTTGAAGTCTTGAGTTCGGCAGTTTGGCCGCCCCATCTTGGTTGTTTGCAACCAGAAGTGACACGAGAGGGTGGAGCTAAGTACAACCAAACACTGAATAAGACATTTTCAGGCGACCAAAAAGGTTATAATTAACTTTCATGAACTGAAAACACACTGTGGTTCAAATACGGACAACTCCCAGACCGGACAAGTAGGCACGCCCTAAAGCATACCCTGCTTTATGGTCTATATGACTCTAAATGGGACCATAATTTACTAAATGAACATTTACAAAGTAGGGAAGAGTGAGTCCATACCTGTGGTTTTCTAACCGGGTTTTAAGAAGGCTCGAGGATCCTGGAGGGGTTTTCAGCTGGTCCCCTGAAAAATGTGGAACACATCAATTACACTCTATCACTGCAGCCAATAAAAACTGTTTTGATCAGGCGTTTCACCCTCCTCTGTTATCCTCTAACTCTCAGCTTCCATCTGTGTGGAGCTGTGAGATAACACAGAAGCTCTTTTTTATGTATTAACTGAAGGTTAGGAAATGTGGATTGCATCAGTTTGATTAAAAGGGCAAATTAATCTTTCAAGAACATGATAGACACTGAGAAAACCCTTATCAAATGGGAGGGTCTAAATCTTCTTCTTCATCTATTGCATGAAACAATCTACAACCACTGGTCTTCATATCTTTATCATCTTGTTCGTGCATTGAACAGTTAGTCATGGCTGAACTGCAGTCTCTTCTCCAAGGAATTATTGGTTGCCTAGATCAAAATGACCTGATATGTAACATCTGGTGTGATTTGATATTCAGCCAAATAGAGCTGCAACTAAAGATTATTTTCTTATTGAATAATCTTGTGATTACTTTCTCGATCAAGCGAGAGATCATTTAGTAAAAGGCAACGTCTTCAAATGCCTTATTTTGTACGACCAACAGTCCAAAACCCAAAGCTTTTCAATTTACAGTAATATAAAACAGAGACAAGCAGCAAACCCTCAAATTAGAGGAGCTGAAACCATGTAATGTTTGGTATTTTTCATTTAAAAAAACGATGATTAATCTGCCAACTACTCGAATTACGCCAAGTTGCAAGAAGCTTCCTGGAAAGAAAGAAATAATGGAAATGATTCGGAAATTACAGACTGGGCTTGAATGCAGGGTCAGAAAACAGAATAGATCCCACTCGGCTTCATTACGAGGAAGATAGGGACACCGACAGAAGCATCTCCACACACACGCACACATACACACACACACTGTATATGCCACCACTCTGTCAACAATCACAGGTAGTATGGTAGTAAATACATTCCAGCCATACACTCAAAATATTTGGAAACGCTTCAAGCGTCAAGCAGCTCTGACTGAACATAAAAGGACAGAAAGTGATTTTTGTTTTGTTTTGGCTGCTTCCATCCCGGCTCTAAGCTGCCGACTGAGCCCCGAGAGAGGCAAGCCGCTGTGGAGTGGAGATAAGGCTCCACCTGCCAGCCATGCTCATCACTGTGTCTGTGTGTGTGTTTGTCTGAGACACTGTGTGTGTGTGTGTGTGTGTGTGTGTGTGTGTGTGTGTGTGTGTGTGTGTGTGTGTGTGTCGCCGTCCCAGGTCTGCCAAGATAAGAGGCTCTCAGGAACCCAACCGCAAAATCTTAGCTACACTAAACACCCAGCACAGATCAAGTCAACCGGTACAAAAGGAAAAATACATATATTTTCGGAATAGAGTGAAATGAAAAAAGATAAACAGAAAGGTAATTTCCTCTACAGCGGCAACAGAAGCACCTATCTGCTCTCTACTGTGTGGTAACGTTAATTAAAGGAGAGACACCTGGCCTCAGGTCTCTGGAAGCTCATTTCTGCAATTTGCAAAAACATTTTTTAAAAATACAGTGCTTGTTAGAAGCAATTATACTAAGTCATGATGAGAGACCTTCTCTTAATTATGACTTAGCATGTCATAATTATTAAATTATTTCTCATACCCATGACTTTATATCTCATATCTATGATTTTTTACCTCATAATTATGAGAAACCTTCTCAAAATTATGACATATTCTAATTATTTATGACACAACATTGAATACTCGATTTTACTTCAAGTTTTACGGTCTATTATTTCTTTATAACAAACCACTGCTATGTATAACAGACCGTTGCTATGTATAACAGACCGTTGCTATGGAAACAGTTCTGCTGTCGGACTCTGGCGGACCGTTTTTGTGTCAAATAATTGATTTCTTAAGTAAGTATCCATGTAATAAGTGGGATAATGTACAGCTAGTGGATCATTGTTGTGAAATAAACCCCTTCAGGGCGATGCAAGACCCCGACGCGAAACAGCAAGGTCCACTCGGGGTGCTGCAGCGCCCTGTCAGGGTTTATTTCACAACAATGACTGGTTCGCTGTACATTATCCCTTACATGATACAGTCATAATTACGAGAAACGTATGAGAAATGTTCTCATAATCATGACTTAGTATTAGATACTTATCTCATTATGAGAAATGTTCTTAAAAGTATGACTTTATTATAAATTATAGTCATAATTATGAGAAACTAGCTTATCTTATAACTGTGAGAAAACTTGGCAAAATCATGAGATATCTCCTAATAATTATGTAATGCTAAGGCACAATTATGAGAAACCTTCTCATGATTATGAGAAACTTTCCTATGATTATGACTTAAAATAGTAGTATTTGATAATTATGACAGCATCTGGTATGATTTGTATCTATTTATCACACGGCCGGCGCTCTGCGGTCTGCCATTTCTTTATAGCAGACCGTTGCTATGTATAACAGACCGTTGCTATGGACGCAGTTCTGATGTCGGACCGTTTTTGTGTGAAATTCTTGATTTCTTTAGTAAGTAGTCAGTAAGCGGGATAATGTACAGCTAGCGGGTCATTGTTGTGAAATGTTCATTTCACAACAATGACTCACTGTTGTACATTTCACACATCTTATTACGAGAAACCTCAACATTCTGAGAGAGAACCTAAGTATGAGATACAAAGTCATAAGTCAAGTCACTGCGTCATAACTAACTGCAAAAGTGTCTCACAATTATGATATAATGTCATAATTATAAGAAAAACACTCATAAATGGTGGAAATAGGCTTCCGTAGAAGAATAAAGGAGCGTTATATTGTGAGGAGTTTCCCTCCCCGTTTTAACATCAGCAACTGAAACAGTGTGTACAGTCTACCATAGATGATCCTTTGTTTTATCATGTAGAGGTACAAAGAAACATCTGTTTCTTTCTGTTTTACACAAATCACAAGCTGATCTCTCTTTACAAATTCACACCACACATATACAAAACACGATCGATCATATATCATCCACGCCCCGACACCACAATTCTACTTACATGCTGCTGATAGAAACTCTTTGTTGTATCGGCAGCTCTCCATTTCTCAATCTTTCTGAGAAAAAGACAGGAAGTGTAATAGGAAGGGAAGTATTGTGTACATGTGTCACGTTGCGATGTCGCTTGCCTCTGCAAGAATTTCTGAGTAATGTCGTATCGGGCTACTTTGACTCTACCGAGAAAGGCTTCTCTGAATGAATGTGTTAGTTTAATACTCAAGAAAAGGAAGCAGATACCGCGAGTCATGCCTGTGTCGGCATGAAGAAGTGTGTGTGTGTGTGTGTGATCTTATGGTGTAACCATGACAAGAGCAGCACTGACTAAACTCCTCATCCTCGTGATCCTCGCCTTCATCATCTGCCTCCCAGAGTTCTTCACATTATACAGAGGTGGGTCATCCAAAACAACTTCAGATGGAGGTTTATCCACTCCGTCTGTGAGTGTGTGCGTGTGTGTGTGACTGTATTTACAAATGCTTCACAACCTTCAGAAGCATCAAAAAGTGTTGTGATTAAAAGTGTTTGCTTTGGCTGTTTTCCTACAAGTTTTGTTCAAACTTTATATCAAAAGTCTACCTTTAAAAGAAGTAAACTTTATTTAGCTGAGTCACTTTGTCTTGTTTCTTCCTCTTTTTGCAGACTCCGTTTCATCCTCTATCTGTCTTTCTTTCTGAGCTAAACATCGCTCCCAAATATAGCTCCATACAAAACTGACTGACAGCTGCTTTGAAAAGGTTTCCGTATTGTGTTGCCTTGAAAAGCTTGTTCTCTTTTTGAGAGCATCTCGCTTTAGGCTTTGTACCCATGCACGTGTTTGCCTTCAATGGTTTTGCTTTTTGTCTGTGCCTCTCCTGTCTGTCTTTGTGTGTCACATATAAACTGGAGGCAATAGCTTCCATTTTGAGATCTTGCTCTGATTTCTGACTCTAGAGCACTTTGCATTTTCTCCACTCTAAGCCTGCTCCTGCCGAGAAATCGTTCTGAATTATCTTTAGTTCATTCTCTTTCTCCTTTCAGTATCAAAAGTGAACTTCCTCTGCCTGCCTTACCGACCCTGTGAGCGAGCGAATCAAGTGAAGAAAGGGACAAATGGGAAGATTGGGGATGCTGAAATTAGGAGAAAAGATATGTGTGACCCCACACAGACTCCAGGAAGTGAACAGTGGGAGCAGGACTGCACACAGGAGAATCAAAGCAACACAACAGATCCTGAGTCAGACTCCAGGAGAGGCGGTGAAGACCCAGAAAAGAGCTGGTTCATGTGTGAAACTGACATGGACATCGCAGAATTACAAAGCAACATGTCATCTTCAGGTATTGCACAGTTTTATAGATAACATTTTGTTGTTTTTAGCCATGCGGCTATAGGGATGTCAGTCGGTCCAACACTTTGGTTCAGACTGAAATATACAACAACTATTGGATGGATTGAAATGAAATCTTATACAGACATTCAAGGTCCCCATACGATGAATCCTGATCATTTTAATCTGATCAACTTCACAGTTCTGAATCAGGGCCTTTATTATTCGGAGTAAGAAGTTGGTGAAGTACAGTAGGCTACATCTGTAAATTTAACGCCAGATGCATTTAATGAACATTTCATATATTACGCTACACAATCTCATTTTCAGGTTGTAGCTACAGATCGTAAACATTAATTAAACTGCCACTGGTAACTGTAGCGTATGTGCTTTGTCAGCTCACCAAAGGTGATTATTGTAGTTATTTTAGTGTAGTTAGCCTATTTGCAAGTGTTTAAAGATAAACCTAATGAGATTCCATACGTAGATTTGATTATGGATTTGAATTTGATAAAACTCTACCCCATCCCTTGTGCTAATTAGCAAATTAGTTAGCACACGAACACACTAAACTAAGAGGGCGAACATGGTAACTGCCGTTAGCATTTAGCTCTCAGCACTACTGAGCCTAAATCTGCCTTCACATGATAAGAAATTTGCTCTTCGCTCACCGTGAGGCAGGGCGCAGAGCCTTGCAGAAGCAAAGCGCCATCAAAAAGTGTGCAAGGAACACCATTCACGGTTTCTAGGTAACAACACTTATAGCTGTTATCTCATTGATAGCGCTTTGAAAAGTCAGCAGCAACCGAGGTCAAAGTTTAAAAAATTTGAATTTATAGCGCAGCGCTCGATGGCAATTTCGAGAGGTGCGCCACGCTAGCGCTTCTGTCTAGTTGGGCGACACCGCTCTCCCCATAGGAAAACAATGGCACAGCCAGTGCAGACCGAATTTACTGTTGATCATGTGTGGGCGGCTTGGGTACAGCCTCATAAAGCCTCTAGCATGACTGCTAAAAAAACCCCCGACATGACAATGATAATTAAACTCCGCTCAAGGGTGCACTTGCTAGCTTTCTGAGCTTTGGATCTTGAACCACATCACAGTTTTCTTCAGCCAATGTACCTTTAATCTATGAATTTCTCTATCTATCCATTCACAGCTCTAAAAATATACTTGGAGGTGTCAGTGGAGCTTCGACTTGGAGATACAGACACCCTGAATCTCACTTTGTACAGCCACAATAATCAAAGCTCCTTATACCTCCACCCACCTGAGGAGGAGGAAGAGGAGGAGAAGGATGATGAAGGACAGAAGACGGCATTTTACTGCTGTCTCCCTGTCTCGCCCAGCCCAAGGTCAGCCAATCAAAGCCGCTGTCTCCTTTGGCTCGCCAATCAAACAGTTTTGACTGAAACAGCAAAGGAAAAGCTGCCATGGAAACGGACACAGAAAGGTTGGTGTGAGGATGAGAGAGCTCTTTGTTCCCTGTGTGGTCAGTGTGGCTTTACTCGGAGATTGGAAAGGAGAGGAGAGGGAAAAGATTGGCCAATCAGTTTTCATTTTGGGTTAAATTGATTCAATCTCATTCAAACCCATCTTCTCTCTCAGTCCACAGAGGAGTCATTTTTTTCAATAGAACAAATTTCCCTCAGTTCTTCTTCTCTTGACTTCAATCTCAGCTGTGTGCCTTTGTTTCCTTTCCTCTCTCTGTACTGTAGGATCTGAGAATTACAGTACATCTTAATCTACTGTATCTCCAAGGCTGTATTGATTCTGGCTTGCTCTCTTTCTATTGGTCTCTCCAACTCTCCCCCAAGCTTAAAGCTACGACTAAGTCATATTTTCCAGTGTGTGTGTGTATGTGTGTGTGTGTGTTGAAAGTTGGATATCCATCTCACTTTAATTTTTCCACGAAACTTTTCCATGCTCTCCCTTTCTGTTTCCTTTCTCCTCATATATCCGCTGTTATTTCTTCACTTTTGTCTCATTTCTGTCTGTGTCATGGATTTATTTCCTCCGTCTATTTTCTCCTCTCTTTTGCTCACCAAACACCTCTGTCGGGTGTGAACATACATGTAGCAACATGCAGACAATTGGAAAGAAAGGAAAGTTAAGGGATTTACTGATAAAATGAAGGTGCATGAGCCAGCACAGATTTCAGGGTTAAGGGTTCAAGTTGCTTCTTGTGTTTTCTGACATTACATACACAAAAAAATCAATTGTTTAATCAAAGAAATAGTTGACAGATTAATCAATAAAGAAAATAATAGTTAGATCTTTTGTGTTATTTAAATTTGTCTCTGCCTAAATCTGTCTCTGTCCTCCAGATGAGTGGCGGTGTGTGTTCAGGGTGGCCTGGCTGGCTCTGTTGTGTGTGGTGATGTTGACTATAGTCACAATTGTGGTCGGAAAAATCTACTGTAGAGGACGCTCACGCAGTAAGACAGACACACACACACACACACACACACACACACACACACACACACACACACACACACACACACACACACACACACACACACACACACACACACACGCCCAATGGGTTGGTCTGATCTTTTGTAGTTGATCTGAAAATATTTCTTATTTTTAACAGAAAAGCCCAACTTGCACCCTGTTGGTTACGACGTCGCCCGCCAGCAGTTGAACGGTAAATGTGAATTTCTGTCCTCTGAATTTTTCTTAAATACAACTTTCTACTCAACTTCACAGTGTGTGCAGACACCTCATAAACCCAGATACACACTTCTCTCTCTCAGTGCCTGTGTTCACGAGTTAATCTTACAGTTAACATGAAATTTTGCAATATTCAATTTAAAATACGTTGAATTCAAAAAGTTCGAGGCAAACAAGTACACAAATACACATAAACAATCCAATCCATTCACACATTAAAACTAGAATTACCACCTCATGGTTGTATGCCTCTGCCCACCAGTCAAGTTGCAGTTGACATCCATGTCTGTCCAAAATGTCGTCACTTCATAATTTCATCCTGTTAGACAGTGGTGTGAAATTGTCATAATTAGCATATGAACTGTTGAGTTATGGCCAAAAACGTTTTTTACGAGGTCACAGTGACCTTGACCTTTGACCACCAAATTCTAATCAGTTCATCCTTGAGTCCTGGTGGACGTTTGTGCCAAATTTGAAGAAATCCGCTCTAGGCGTACCTGAGATATCGCGTTCACAAGAATTGGACGGACGTGAGGTCACAGTGACCCTGACCTTTGACCTTTGACCACCAAAATCTGTGTTCATGAGAATGGGCTGGACGGATGGACAACCGGAAAACATAACGCATCGTTTCCACACAGTTTTGTTTAGTGTCCATAAATCCATGTACAGGTAGTATACGGATTACAGCCCCTCGTGTTCAATGCAAGGAAATGCATCTCTTTACGGATGGATAGAAACGCCACAGATACATTTTTTGTAAGTGAAAAGTTCGTCAGCATATTTAGCTAACATTGGTAGCATGCTAGCTGTGTATGCAGGCATAGTGGTTCATACGTTTTAAGAAAATAGTTCACAAAACTGCTAGATGTTCAGTCGAACCTCTCACTTGGAAAACAAATGCATAAATGCTGTATTACATTCATCAATCAGTTTATCAATTTGTTAATTCCACAGGAATTTAGCATATGATCATCAAATATGATCACGATTAAATATTTGAATCAATCGACAGCCCCAGAAATGAATATTAATAAATGTGCCTGAAAAACTGTGTGTTTGTAATGATCTTTCAACTAGATGGTGAGAATCAAACAGAGATGATCATCAATCCCAAAGGTAAATGATTTTGGTATAATTACTATACACAGCTATATTCAATAAACTCTACAAAAGGTATACATCCTTATTTTTGGCATCATTATAAATGTAATAAATATAGATACTAATGACCTGTTATTGTCCTACAGGGATGATCCTTCACTCCTATGGATCCCGACGTCCGTCAGGTCAGTTCCTACATACATACACACGGTTTGGATGAAAATCATTTGATTTGATCATTTCAGTCGTTTAATAACTTTAACTTTCTTTTATTAAATGGACAGAACTGTCACCAATTCAAGAAGTTGATACTCAAGGTAGGAAATCATAAAACAAACACTTTATATATTATATAATATAGAATTCTCTCTGTGACTTTGTGTGTTAAAAGTCTTCATGTGCATTTTTCAGATGACATAGAAACTCTGCTGGATGGAAATGTTGACCACTGCTATACAGGTAAACAAACCAGCTGAAAGAGTGATGTATTTTTGTTTCTCAATTTGTTTCCATTGACAGCCATTATGAGAAAACTTCACCGTGGTGAACGATGAACTCAGATCTATACTTAAGTAAAACTACTAAACATTTACATCAAAACATAAGCACCAAAAGGGAGTGCAGTTAGTGACAGTTTGGGCTCCATGGTAACGGTAGCTCAGACAACTTGACAGGTTAGCAGCAGGGGGCGGGGCTTAGCAAAGGGTCAATTAAGCCAAATGACGTTTTGTTAGTATTCCGTTAGCATAACATTAGCTAGCTTAACTTTGTCTGGATGATTGTGTAGTTGGCATTTGGCTTGTAGATCTTAATGTCATATACCTATTTGTTTGTAAACTGGACATCGGCCTCCAAAGATTTACATATTTTGAACTGCTGACAGGTGTTCACTTACGCCAAAACCAACTCCAAAAATGGCGGACTTGATGTCAGTGACGTCACATTCCCATTCCCTATTAAGCCACATCATGAACTAAATAGCCTGACACTTGACTTTTATAGTCAAGAGTTGAATAAAACATCACCAAGACAGACAACACAGATGTGTATAAACAATATAAACTCCACATTATGCAGCCACAAACACACATTAAAGGTCCCATATTATAAAAAGTGAGATTTTCATGTTTTTTTTTATTATAAAGCAGGTTTAAGTGCTTTATAAATACTGTGAAAGTATCAAAAAGCTCAATCCACAGGCAAATACACACAGCCCGTATTCAGAAACTGCATTTGAAACAAGCTGTCAGAATTTCTGCCCATTCGTGATGTCACGAATATACAATATTTAGACCATTACACAATTTTAAAAGGAAACATTCTAAATGTGTCCCAGTTTATTCCTGGTTGCAGTGTATGTGAATGTCATCAGCTGACAGGAAGTACACATGGACCCAAGCTGTTGCCTAGCAACACAATTCTAACAACACTACGTTGTTAGGCAAAACAGTGCCCGTTGATGTCCTCCTCTGTATAGCAAGTTGTTGTAGTAGGCTATTCACCTGTCTGAACTTCAGTCTGCAAGCTTTGTGCGGAGTCCTCTTCAATCTGCTGTAGTTTAAAAGTCTCTGCTTGTTGATTCTCAGTGAAACAACCCCAACCACTCTCTCTGCTCCCACCAACGCTCCTCAAATTAAACAAGTTTTGAGCTGAGTTACTCAAAAAGCAGCTGTGAGCAGGATAAACTCAAACAGCAGGAAGTCCTCACACACCTGGCTGAAGTTAAAAGTCCCTCAGAGGATCCCATGAGCATGTTAGCATTTAGCTTGTTAGCTGAACACAGCTGCCTACACCTGTTGATGACGCAGTGTCCTTCTTCTTCTTCTTTGGTGTTTATTGAGAGTTGGCAAACCAATTTAGAGGCGCATCATCGTCACCTGCTGGACTGGAGAGTGGAACAAGAGATTAAGCAGAAAAATAAATAAATTAATTAAGAAATAAAAATACATAATTAAAAAAAAATAAAAATAAAAGAATAGAAAAATAAATAAACAACCCTAACCCTCCACACACATTAGACATCAAAATGGTTTTAATACAAAAATTAAGATTTTTTATTTTCATAAATAACTGTATTTACTATAATATAGATAAACAATTGTTCTCTTATATTGTTGGCTTAAAAGTGTTTAGTCAGTTTCACTACAGTTAACACTTTTATAAACAAATAAGAGCGGCCGGGCAGACAAAAACACATGAAAATGAGAATTACAGGAGTGAAAAGTGTATTTCTTTCTTTATTTGTTTTATGTGTTCATTTGTTACCTTAATGCAGAAAATGAGGAAGGGTACCCAGCGGCATTTTTGTTTTTAATGAATTTATTTATTTTAGAGGGCGACTGCCTATATGGCCTGCGCCGTAAACTGGCCCTGGGTGCAACCTTTTTTAACTGTGCTGATGTACAATAATAACTTTAACCCATATTTACATCATCCTTAATTGCATTGTTGTGCATTTCTGTATATTTCACTACCTGCATAATCTGTTTGTTGTTGATTGCATGAATTTGTTGATTGTATTTAATATAAATAATCTGAATCTGCAAAGTAACCAGTAGCCTACCTAAAACTAAATAAATAGGCCTAAATTTTAATGTAGTGGAGTTATAAAGTAGCAGAAAATGAAATTATAAGTAGCCTACTTGAAAACTGTAGGGCTACTTAAGTACAGTACTTGAGTACTTTCCATACAGATGATGCTGTATCTGGTCCTAGATTTACTGTAAGTTATACTTTATATTCAGTGTTTCTAATATAATCAGCAGCCTGAATGAATTAACTGTGCATCAAATGTATCTCATGCGGAGAGTTAAAATCACCCCACTCTGACTCTTTTCACTGTCATCTAACTCCAGTGTGTTAACTGTATTTTTTTTTATCTTGTCTATCTTTAGCAAATCTGCATCATCGCATCCATCCTTCCACCTCCTCGACAGAGGAGCAGGCCTGGTGATGGAGGAGCAGCCACAGGAGCACACAAAGGGACTTTAAAATGACTGCTTCAATTACCAGCCACCTCTATAGTGAAAATAAAAACATCTGAGACACATGAATATGATTAAAACTTGTTTATTTTCGACATCTCATCCTCAAACAGTCTTAGGGCACTTTATTAAATGGGAATCTTAATATATTAGTAAACTATCCAAAACTAAATAAATGACTTGCCTCCGAAACATTTCTCATTACAAATCATTTTGTATTCTAAGGCTGAAGCCCGGCTGATAAACGGCCTTACCCCATCTGGACATAGCTGAAAGGAGCCAAAAACATTACGACAGATAGACTAATATTTTCTTTGCTTAATATCTTTCTAGCCTGCATCAATGTATCTCTGAAAGTGAAGAAGGAGAAGGAGGGGAAGAGGGTGCTTTGTCTCTTTCAGAGATCTGCTGGCTGGAAGCTAAGGAACCAATTCAACACAGGATATTAAAACAACCTTGGGATTGCTGCTGAAACTCCACAGGTGGTTGGAGAAAAAGGAAAAAATAATAATGTGTAAAGTGATTAAGATATACACCTCTGGGGAGCAAGAAGAGTGTAAATCTAGCACCTGACAAAAACAGTATTGAAAGCCTTTATTGAGGAGGGCGAGATGAAATCAAATGTTTCGGTTAATGCCTTCTTCAAGGTGTTCAGATTAGGATCCAACAGAGGGAATGACATGTCATTTTGTTCGACATTTTGGGGAATACTCTCATCTTCCTTCTTGCCAAGAGTGTGATGAGAACATCGATACCACCCTCAGATAAGAGAGTGGTCGCGATCGTCTCATCTAACGCTCGGCAAGAACGTGAACAAGCAAAATTTCCTAAATGTCGAACTATAATTTTTAAATGTAGCAGCACAACAAAACATATTTAGAGATTAATTCACCTTCATTACATCTTCAATGCGCACAATAAGGGAGAAGGAGAACTAAATATTTTGTAATTCAAAGTATGAAGATCAGATTTTTCTGTCAAGTCAAACTGGATAAGAGTGAAATGTCAGGTAGTGTTACTTCACATAATTTAACATAACAAAAACTATTCCTAATACTGGCATTTTGTCTCAAAACAGATTAAAACATTTCAGTCAATTAGTGTTAGTCAATGCTCTTTCTGTTTAAATAACAAAAGGACCATAAGGAGTGCAAAGAAAGCTAAATATACATTAATGTAGAGTCTCTTCAACACAATTAGTAATTTTTGGTTCAGCTGTTGGAGACGATACAGAAACATCTTTGTTTTGTCGGATATAATGAGTCGCAGCTGACCTTGGATCAGCGCTGATCACCGTTTGGTTCCTCAACGTGGAAGAGTCACACATACAGTCTGCATGTCGGTCATTCCTACACGTATCTATTTGTTAAATATTCAAGATTATATTATGTATATATAAAACATATTCTGCCTGTTGCTATGGCACTGGATGTAGATTTAAGCACTTAATCAGGAATAATCTATTCTCTATACTTTTCTGTACAACAATAGATACATTAAGACAAGCAGGTGAGCAGGTAGCGTGTGTGTGTGTGTGTGTGTGTGTGTGTGTGTATATGTGTTAGTGCTGTGTCTGTGCTGCTGGTTCTGTGGTGGACCGACAGTGCTGGCTCTGGATGTGGGAGATCTGCAGGACGGGCAGCAGCAGCTGCAATGCATTCTCAATGTAATTGGTACTGTTGGAGCCCTGCAGACAAGAGACCCATGAACATCATCAACATCATCAACAATATCATCATCATCATCATCATCATCATCATCATCATTTCCCATACGGACATAAAATTATTTAACCGTCCAACCTACAGTGTGTAGGATTTGACGGCATCTAGTGGTGTGGTTTGCAGATTGTAACCGACTGAGTACCCCTCCGCTCACTCCTCTCTTTCAAAGACTCCGTTCTGAATCACATACTTCTTCTTTTTACTTTTAGTACGTACTGCAGCTACCCTTACAAAGTACGTACTGTTGCATACAGTTGGGACATACTACTAACTAACATTTCACCTTGAATTTTTACATTCTAGCTCATGTATGTGTCACACAGAGGATTGTGAGTTAGAATGGCCAGAAAAGCATGGTGGCTTGCATACTGCAAAATGCAACCAGATGTAGGACATCCTGGTATTTTTGGCATACTGCGTTTGACATACTATGTATTGGGACATACTAAATCTTTTTCTGGCATACTAAATTGTATGGTAGTATGGGTGTTGGAACGCACAGCAAGACTGCAGTAACGTAGCCGCCAAGCTATCCTTACGATAATAACACTACTTTAGGAGCAACTGAAGTCAGACGACGGCTGGTCGTAACACAGTTTTGCACAATGCGGCTCACATTACCACAATTTCACAAGAGTGTCGGAGAACTACAGTGACCTTCAGATAACGTAAAAATGTGAAAGGCTCTTGCTAGAGCCAGTATTCATTCTCAGTTTCAGGTGATTATACACTAATGAAAACATAGTTATGAATATTATATTCAATTTCTGCCATTAGATCCCCCAAATTGTTACACACTGTTCCTTTAACAACTGGGGTAGGGTATATTTTAAAGGTGTATTTAAAATATACAGAAAATTAAAAGTATATTTTGAGATATACTGTAATTGATTATAGTGGAGGATAGGTATCTGAGGTTGAAATGACTTCGTAATTTACTTTAAGCATCCTAAACATATTGAGCACCTTGCCAACCACACAGTTTCTTCATTTATAAACGTATCTGTAAACATCTGGTGAAGGTCTCACCTTGTTCCCCGCGAACAAATTATCACATTAGTCGCAATGATTATTAACGCATTTCACATCTCGTCATCATCACACTGTGACTGCCACCAACGTCATTAATTCATTCATCGCCACTTGATTATATATCAAGATCATCTGAAGACAAATCTGTGCATCTCACCTCTAACAGCACGTTATCTACCAGCGGATTCAACTGCTCAGCTTTCCTCCCGCCCTGAGAGAGAGAGAGAGAGAGATTAGAGATGAGAGACAGGAAGTAGCAGTGAGCAAAGATGTGAGATCAGTCGTGATACTTTGATAGGAAAACACATAAAAAACTACAAAGACAAACAGTTAAGGATAAACCATTTACACTGTTGGGATTTGGACTTTTTAGGGGAATTGTTGACAACAAGGAAACACAGAATAACAACACCAGCCTTATCCTTTAACACTTGTCTAGTATTTACACACACACACACACACACACACACACACACACACACACACACACACACACACACAATCTCTTTCACCTACCCCAACTAGAAGCAGTGTATCAGAGAACTTCTTGGCCAAACACTCCACCTCCTTACACATGGCACATGTCAACCTGGAATAAAAATGTAGATTTTATCAAATCTCACTCCCCTCACATAATTGTTAACTCACACACACACACACACACATACACTCACACACACACACACACTCACACACCTGGTGAGGATGTGTGCCTGGTCTCTGGCTGGTTTCTCCAGGTCCTGGCCGTGGAGGATGAGCTCTGCCACCTTGTGGAGCTGCTCGATACTGCGAGCCGTCACTTCTGCTAGACTGCCGACTGATGACAGGTAGACAGCCTGGAACGAACGAACACACACGCGCACACACACACACACATATATATATAGAGTAACTGTATTAAATCAGATCAGTCTTTGACAGCAGGTGGAGAGAGAGGTTAAATTAAAGAATAAAAAGTTGCTGATTTGAGTCACATAACGTCGTTGAGTTGACCTCACCTCGACAGATCTGGGGTCGTTCTCTTTCTCCTTCTTCTCCTCCTCTCCTCCCTTCACCTCCTCCCCCTGCTCTTCCTCTCCATCTTTCTTCTTCTCCTCCTCCTCATTCTCTCCAGGTGAGGCCTCTCCTGCCGGCTGGTCCTGCGTTTCCCTGTCAACCGTCTCCGTAGTGACAGGCTGTTCCACCTCGCTCACCCAATCATGGGCCCTCATCCGAGCCTGGAGATGCATAATTACCAGCCATCAGCTCTGCATGGTGAGAGATCGCCATGCTGATGTATGCTAATCAGATGCGTATACACGATTATATGCTAATGCAGGTTCTATATATGTGAGTTTGAATATGCAAAAGGACTTCAAAGGTGATAACTTTTATAAGACGTCTAAGACTGCAGCAGGAGAGACTGAATGTTAAAAATGACTATGTGTGTGCGTGGACCAAATATCTAATAATAAGGGGAGAAAACTGAGGAAAATTCTCCCTGAAGGGATTTGTTTAGAGTGATTTGGTGAGAATTAGGTTTATTGTGAGGGTTAAAGGAAAATTATGTCCTCTGTGTTTTGTTACTACGTTTGTTATTTCCCAGAATGCCGCTTTCACGCTACTCCACTTTTCTGCTATTTAAATATAGACAGGAAAATAAGCTATAAAAACAGAATAAACCAACCCAATTTTAAGCCCTACTGGGAGCTTGATTACAATGTGCGAGTACATAAAAAAACCCAGACGTTTAACAAATGAATCTGAATTTTTAGGACGTAGGAAAGGACAATAACGCCAGAATACACGCTGAAACACTGAGACCAGAATTTTTTTGCCCTTCAATGTGTTTAAGTTTCAATTGGTTGAGGATAGAAGGGTGTTCTCGATAAAGATTAACTGAATATGAAGATTTATGTTCATTTATGCTTCATGTAAAACAGGTAAAATAAGAAAATAACAACACAACGAGTTTGACTTCTTATTTTGTTTTCTGATTTTATTTTGTGAGTTTGTTGTGGTGGTCATTTTTAAGATCGTGTGTTTGTTCACGTGAATTTTGTTTTTGTCTTTGATTATTACTAGATGACCAACATAAGATTTGTCTTTTTTTGTTGCTGTTGGTTTGTTTTTTGTTTGTTTGTTTTATTAGTTATGTCTCTTTTCACTGCATTGCTTTTGTACGGGTTCAGTTTCTCTCCATGTATGGTATACTTGACTCTATATTGGTACTTGAAAAGTAACTAACTGGACAGTTGTGTGTTGTTGACAATCTAATAAACAGATTTGGGGAAAAAAAAGATTGTGTATTTGTTTTTGTTTAGTTTTTAGTGTATATTATGAGGGTCAATATAAACAAAAGAAAGTGCCAACAAAGTAAACATGGATGTAAACAAATCATAATTTAAAATCATTTTTAAAAATCGACTGATAAAGCATTTTCAAGCTTTATGAGAATGAAATGCACTCCACAGCCTCGTCAAGCCTCGAGGATACACACAATGTGCTTTGATGGGAAGCATAGCTTTGGTTTGTTTACCAGAAAACTCCAAATACCTGCTTGATTTATCTAAGTCAAACTGCTGAAGCCTCATTTTAGCTTCACCTGAACACTGAACTTTGAGGACTATGGATTTTGGAGTCACGCTAAGGGATTAACTTCATGGCCAGTATGCAGAAGAGTTACGATTGCAGCAACCAATACATCTTTAAAATGTACATATGAGAATGTAAATAATGTAGTAAGATAGACTTTAATAAAAAAACTTTCTTAAAGGAACAGTGTGTAACATTTCGGGGGATATTATAGCAGAAATGGAATATAATATTCCTAACTATGTTTTCATTAGTTTATAATCACCTGAAACTAAGAATTGTTGTGTTTTCGTTAGCTTAGAATGAGCCCTTCATATCTACATAGGGAGCGGTTCCTCTTCATGGAGTCCAACATGTTGCTCTGCCATGCTTCTACAGTAGCCCAGAACGGACAAACTAAACACTGAGTTTTTACGTTACCTGAAGGCCGCCGTAGTTCTCTGACACGCTTGTGAAACTGCAGTAATGTGAGCCGCAGTGTTAAACCGCGGTTATTACAGTAAGGATGTCCTCTAAGCGAGGCAAACAGCGTTACCACGGTTTTGCACTCTGTGGCTCACGTTACTGCAGTCTTGGAAAGAGAGGAGTGAGCGGAGGGGTACTCAGTTGGTTGCAATCTGCTACCACACCACTAGATATCACCAAATCCTACACACTGTACCTTTAAGAAAATGTTAAACAACATGTCTTCTGGCTGTGCTGCTGGTGAAGAAACTGACATGTCTGCTTGTTCAACCTCTCAGTTTTCTTGCGGTGTATTCGGTGTGTTTTAGGCTTAAAATTAGGTTTAGGTTGTTGACGCAATTACTGTAGTAATTGTGTGTGTGTGTGTGTGTGTGTGTGTGTGTGAGACTCACCTTGTTGAGTTTGTCTGGCGTTGCAGCAACATGAAGCTCAAACAGCAGCTCAGTGAGAACGCTCACAAACTCCTCTCCATCAGCCGCTGGCAGAAATACACAATCACACACAAACACACACAGCCATGTCATGTAAGGACACTTCACTTTAAACAGCATATGTTAAAGCCGTAGATGCATAAACTGTAGAATGAGAGCAGATTTGTACCACATGCAGTGATTTCCCGCATGCAGAGATCATTAAGATAATATTCCTATTTGCCTTCAGCTAAACAGCTCAGCAGAGGTTTGGTGCACTTCTGATTCTTGTTTTCGTGCCATATTAATTTAAATTAATTAGATCTTAATGTGTAAGGCACACATGCAGATGTAATGTGTTTATCTGATAGTTTCTGCTGGTTTTATTTTGAATATCTGTGGTGTGAACGTGTCGGTGGCCCCTGAACACCAACACAGGATCAGGCTCCGTGTTAAAACCCTCCAGGTGAAGGGACACCTGTCGGCTTTGAGCTCTGCACTGCTGTGACATCGCCTGAGGGCGCCTGTCGCACAGTACAAGTTTACATATAGTCTTTAAAATGTCAAGTGACAAGTGGCTGGTGAGATATGATAAAAACCAAAACTTGGCATCACATGACTTCCCCTCGACACTTTGGCAGAACATTTTCCTCTTCTTTAACAGAGACAACGACAACAGATCAGGAACACAACGCCTCCAACACCAGTTCCCATGAGGTCCTGAGGTTTGCCAGGCTTTTGCAAACAGGAAAACTAATTTGTGCTTGTTGACATTGAATCAGATAATATTTTTGAGAAAATACTATAATTTTTGTGAGAAACTGGATTTTTAAAAACTTTTTAACCAACACAAGGTAAATATTAAAAAGGGCTGTGATTTGAACAGTTTGAACTCCAGTGTTGACCCCCAGAAACTGAATGTTGCCGGCCAAGACAGTGTTAATGCAGCAGTGGGTAGAATTGGAGCAAATATGATAAAAAGAATTATTATAAAACGGTCACTATATCCTGACAGTAGTGCATGAGACAGATAATCTGAAAAAAAAATCATGTGCCTCGGTGTCCTCCGGTGCTCCTAATGGCATCTGCAAGATTTCACAGACCGGAGGAAAACAACCAATCAGAACTGATCTGGAGCCTGCCGTCTCTGAGCAGCTGTCAATCACTCACAAACTCCGATTAAGCGGTCAAACTAGGCAGCGCTTATCAAATATGAATCAATATTCTGTTACTCTAATGCCTATTTCTCGCCTCAAATGTTTTCAGAAACATCTTGTAGTGTACTGTTTAGCTGTAAAATGAGAAAGTTTGTGACCCGACAGCCAGGTTGAGATCAGTTGAGGAAATACCAAGCACCGCCCACCAGTCGGAGCAAACTTTCTCATTTTACAGCTAAACAGTACACTACAAGATGTTTCTGAAAACATTTGAGGCGAGAAATAGGCATTACAGTAACAGAATATTGATTCATATTTGATCAGTATTGCCTAGTTTGACCGTTTGATTGGAGTTTGCGAGCACTTGACAGCTGCCTTCATTGAATGAACAGTCAATAGTAACGCTCTCTCTCTCTGAAATGACCTGTGATTGGCCAAATTTTTTTTTTTTTAAAGCCTGAAAACAGAGCCATGAGGAGGAGCAGAAGTCTAGTTTTCTCTCGGAGCACTTGAATTACAATATGCTGAAAGGTTTTTATGGAATTGTTGCCCAATGATGCCAAAATCATTCAGCCTATTGTCATGTTAGTCAATCATGTTGGTTACCTATGACAATGATTTGCTTGAGCTAAAGGACTATATGTATTTGCATGTTATTATTATTATCTGATCTAATGTCAAGGCTTTATGTCCCTCTGCCAGAGTTCAAACATGAAATGTGAATAAGGTGAACTGATCGTGGGTCAGTGTTCAGGGACCGCCTCTACATCCAGCAGATCTAGCGGCTGGTTTGGGTCACTCACATAGGGGGGTAGAACAGTGTAATTGTGAACTTAGATCACCGTTATCCTTCGTCTGTCCTCCTTCTTCTTCTTCTTCTTTTTTCTCTTCCTCTCCTTCGTCTCGCTTGATAAAGATGTCCTTAATGAAAATCAGCTCTTTCTTCACCTCCTCCTGCTCCTCTTCCCCCAGGGAGGAGAGGAAGGCTTGGACCTGGGAGCAGATATAGCAGTATATGAATCAAAAAAACCTGTTTCTTAAAAGAACTCTATATTCCTCACACTTGTGCCTTACCTTGGCCTCGCTCTCATTGGACAGGATCTCCAAGGCCTCGAGGTGTGACAAGCCCTGGTAGTCGTCAAACAGAATACCGTAGTGAGCTGTGGGTGCGCTGATTGGCTGGTTGCCCAGACGCGCCCGCTCTTTCTCTTTGGCTTCCTTTAACATCTGAAAAATCACAGTGAAACCTTAATATAACACCACTGCAGAGAATGACAGGACGTGGACTTCCACTGAAAATCACCACATCATTCCCTCCACGCAGCCACAAGTTTTACATTATTTATCTGATCGGAGGAGACGTATTGGTTTTCTGTGAGTGTCTGTATATGTGGGCTCTGAGAGTATGTCTACATGCCTGACTCAGGGATACAGTCTTCTGCATCAGGGTCTTGGTCTTTTTGAAACCCGGGTCACTCTCAGCAAGAACGATCATGGTCTTCTTTCCAATGAACTCCAAGGCATCCAAACCTCCACTGATCACGGACTTTCCCTAGAGAGACAAACATAGAGAGAGAGACATAGAGAGAGACAGACATGGGAAATGATAAAGAATACAAAAACAATACTCAAGATAAATAAAAGTCTAAATTTTGACTTACCAAGTTAAAGTTATTAGATAATTAGGCAAAATTATTTCATAAAATGATGACGTATGTTTGCCTTAATAAACATTATAGGATAGTAAAAATAGATAATTAATTTTTTTTTGACTAATTTAAAATGTTTACATCTCAGAATTTATATTTATGAGACACTATCTCAAAATGTTGATTTACTATCTGACAATTTTTTTAATAACCATAGTATGTTACTGACACAGTACCATAGCAGACACATTAAATAATATTGACGAGCATGTTTTATCTACTCCCCATGCAGACTATGGAGGCCCATTGTTGCTGGTAAAATTTGAAGAAATTTATCCAAAAAAAAAAATGTAAAAAGGAAAAGGAATAATAAAACAAACAAAAATACTCAGGGTAAATAATAATAATAATAATAATAAGTCAAAATTATTATATACTCGCTGAAATTAAGCCAATAGCAACGCCGTGTCCCAGCCTCTTTCAAAAGGCCTTGTAATACATCCATGATTCAAACTATGAAAGCATAGACTCACCAGGACGTTTTGAAGAAATTAGGAATGATAGAAATACAAAATACTGAGGGTCAATTTTGACCAGGTCAATCTAATTACATAAAATGATGTCACTGAAAACTGAAAATGTTGTGTTTTATCCAATACTCTTTCACATTTTTAAATTTTTTTTCAGACCAACGCCACCTTTATTGTAGAATAAGCGTGTTTAGCTCACGGATATCTGTGAACCTACATGAATCGTAAAGGGCAGAAGAAAGCCAAGGGAAAAGGCAGCATAAATCTTAGTATGAATTATTAATTAGTAAGTCATACATGCTTTAGGCCTACGTAACAACGACTATCAATATCTGAAAACAAGGCTGGAAATCTGCATCAACTAACAATTCTTGAACTAAGCAGGTTTGCATTGGAAATCAATCAGTGAGTTTATCTCCACCGGCAGGTTTTCCTCACATGATGTTGTAGCTTGTGTGTGTGTGTGTGTGTGTGTGTGTGTGTGTGTTCACTCACTGTGTTCTGCACAGCGTGTGTGATGGTAGAGAAGACGCCCCGGCCCGATGCCGCAGCACTAACAGAAGACTCCCCTGAGCTGGACAGCTCCGTCTCTCCACTCTCACCTCCTCCCTCCTTCTTCTCCTCTTCCTCCTTCTTCTCATCTGCTCCCTCTTCTTCCTCTTCATGCGCCTCCTCTCCCACAGAGGTCCTGTGGAGACGCAGAGCTTCTCCTGCCTTCGTTTTAACTGAGGTCAGGCTCTGACCTGCACACACACACAGATCAGGTAAAGACTCAGGAGATCAGAGTGTGTACAGAGAATGAGGAAACAACAGAGGACGTACCCACTGTGGAGCTGGCACTGCTCAGAAGAGATTTTCCCCATGAGCTCCATCCTCCCCAACCTTTTTCTTTCTCCTGAAGTGACCCCTGTACACACAAACATACAAAATACATCACAATAATATTTAGAAAACTTTACTTTTGTCTGCATTATATTTAGAACCGATAGAGATACAGCAGTTAAGTTAATACTTGAATTTAGTAGCCTCAAATGTCTAAGTCAAACAGTGCTGCATCTAATCATTATTTTCATGATTGATTAATCCGTTGGTCTATAAAATGTCAAATAGGGACAAATGACAATCACAGTTCCCCACAGCTCCAGGTGACATCTTGTTTATTTCAATCCACACAGTCTAAAACCTAAAGATACTATCTACTATCACATAAGACTACTATCACTGTCCACTAAATGGCTGCTCCACCAGGTACGCAGGATTTGCTCTGAACTTAGTAGAACAGCTTTCTCCTATATTGCGCCCTGTTTATGATTTAGTCTCCCTGGGAGACTTCAAAGCTCTGATAAAGCCCTAGACTAAAGGCTACACTGATAAATCGCCCAGGGTAATATATATCAGTCGATATAAGCATATTGCAGATAAGTTGGTATCAATGATTATGTCAATCAATCCGTAACAAGAAACTGCATCACAGAGTTGCTAAAGACATATTTAGATCATTTAGAAACATCCTCATTATATATACAGTGTCATCATTATAGTTTGTCTTCTAAAGAGCAGTGAAGACTTTATATTGTTAATTGTAAAATCACAATTGTTCAAAAAAGCTAATATAAGGGATCCGTGTCAAAAATGTTCGATTATGTGTTTATGTAAAAAAAAAAAAGAAAAATTGCACAATATATAATTATCAGATTTATAAACTCTCAAATATCAAAATCAATACTGGCCTCAAAAATCAAGAATTTGACAAGTAAAAGTATGTCAAGAAACTAGTGTGACAATTTTGTATTTTTCTTCTTCTTCTTATTATTATTCTATTTATTCGTTCATTGTTTTATTAGTAGTATTTTTATTATTACTATTATTATTATAATTTTCATGCTCGAAAGGTATAAGTGTTCATGTGGTGTAACTTTTGTTTTTGTAGTTTCTGTTCTCTAAAAATCAATTAAAAGAGAATTATAAAAAAAAAAAAAAAACTAGAAACTAGTATGACAAACCTCCACATCCTCCTCTGTCGCCTCAGTGTCTGGCTCCAGGCTCACCGGTTGGTCACATATGATCTCCTGACCCTCAGCGGCAGCCTGTGGTTGGTCCTCTGAAGCATCCTCCGTGGTCGTCTCCTCTGAGGTGGTGGACGGAGGGAGGTTGAAACTCTCAGGGATCAGAGGAGTCTGCAGAGGAGCTGACGGCGGTGCAAAGGCTGCTGGGACATCCTGAAAGGGGTCAGGGTCTGTGCGAGGGGGCTCGGTGGGTGGAGGGGTGATGAGGTCAGCGAAGGGGTCTGCGTCAGTCTGGGACATGGTGATCTGGAGGAGAAGAGATATCTGATTTTAGTGGTTTTAGCTGAGAAAGTGCTGATCTGTGCTTCTTTCTTAATATCCAGCACGTACACATACAACATATAGAACACACATTTAAGCTTACAACGTGCAAATAGAAGTTTTGATGTGGAAATGTAATCTCTGTGTGTACTGGTTGTGGTGTACGATGGTTACAGAACACATTGCAGTATTTTATGATGGTTTTGGCTTCATTTTCACAACAGAATTTCAATTAGTGCTTCAACTGTTTCACTACAGATTAACCCGACAACGTTTGAGTTCGTTGCCTGTCACAATCTCACTGAGATTGTGACAGGCAACAAGATGTCTTGTTTAATTCAACTATCACATAAAGAAATACAAATATTTTCAGTTCACAGAGATATAAAACAGAGAAAACTAGCAGATTCTCACATTGGAGAAGATAGAGAATGTTTGATTGAAATGATTAATTGATTATCAGAATAGTTTTCTGTCTATCAACCAATTGAATAATCATCTAATCATTACGGTTCAAGGTTCTTTATTTGTCATTTGTCATTAGTTAGTTAGTAATAGT
Source organism: Sebastiscus tertius (assembly GCA_916701665.1). Taxonomy (NCBI): domain Eukaryota; kingdom Metazoa; phylum Chordata; class Actinopteri; order Perciformes; family Sebastidae; genus Sebastiscus; species Sebastiscus tertius. The sequence continues at coordinate 134,802 of CAKAOH010041076.1, forward strand.
TTACTTAAGTGGATAAAGTGCTTAAATTGAACGTTTTCTAAAGGAAGTCTAGCATCATTTCTGTTTAAATTGCAACAATAATTAAAATTAAATGATAGATTTGAGCTGCTCTAATAAATGTGATGCCTGACGCATGCTATGTGAAATATTGAGGCCAAAATTAGGAGTATTGAACACTGAAACATGGGGTTGGACCAGGGTTAACCTACCCTGGTTCAACCCTCCTTTTGTAAATTCAAACCAAGCCAGTCAACCCGGGTTGAACCCTGGGCAGGACATTTCAGATAGATAATGCATACCAATTGGCTCAGGTATTAGAAATGTGCGGAGGGGTTACACCTCTTATAATATTATATATTATAATTAAATATAGTACATACATCATTTTTAGCTTTATAAAGTGTTTAACTATGTTGTATGTATGGAGCTGTAATGTATGCAGAAACATACAGACAACATACTGTACAGATTACAGTATCTATTCATCAACATGAACCTTTTCTCCTCTCTGTCTATCTACAGTACCCATTTATCATATATTAGACTACATTGTGTTATCTAATATGATAATATAGGCAACATTTACAAAAGGATTAGACACTTCTGAAGATTGAAATGTATATTTCATTCACTCCACCATCCCAGCAAAGATTTGCTTCATATAGTAGACCTACTAAAGTTTTTCAGCTGGATATGTGGCAACTGTTGGATAATGTAAGAGCATGTCCAAACATAATAAAATGAGATTATATTTCATTTAGTTTGCTAATTGCTTGATAATATAATGAACTTGGACGAAAAAACATCATTGATTATCGCTTCATGGTTCAACGTTACCATCTAGTGGTCACTTGCTGAACATGCATCCACATTATCACAGCCAAACACTGTGAACTTTGATTCCTGGCAGCAAAATGTCATTTAAAGGGGACATATCATGCTCATTTTCAGGTTCATGCTTGTATTTTGGGTTTCTACTAGAACATATTAACATTCTTTAATGTTAAAAAAACCCATTATTTTTCTCATACTGTCTGTCTGAACACACCTGTATACACCCTCCCATATACCCCGCGCATTTCAACGGAATGGGAACGGAATTGCGTTGCTAGGAAACAGCTTGGGTCCATATTTACATCCTGTCAGCTGATGTCATTCACATACACTTCAACCAGGAAATAAACTGGGACACATATAGAACGTTTACGTTTAAAACTGTGAAATGGTCTAAAATATTGTAGATTTGTGACATCACAAATGGACAAAAATTCTAACAGCTTGTTTCAAACGCACAGTTTCTGAATCAAGCTGTGTGTATTTCTCTGAGTGTTTTGATACTTTCACAGTATGTATATATCACTTAAACCTGCTTTATAATATAAAATAAATGTAAATCTCACTTTGTTTACAATATGGGACCTTTAACACAATTAGTTATTATCTTTCACAAACTGTATTCACCAAACCGGTTCATACAATACCAATATAGCTACTTATTTGTCCATAAAAACAAACAAACTGCAGCAAATATGGAAGACCAAAATACATGTTATCAAGAGCTCGTTATCCTTAGAACATTTTAAAAGGAAATTATCATCACATTTAATTAATGATGTCTATAGACATCATTAATAATTATCATCATATAACATCATAAAATCATAATTAAAAATTATCTTTTGATATGTTTAGATATATTTACTATTCTTCTGTACTGTTTTTTGTATGTATTTCATTGTTTTTATTGGATTGTTTTCCACTGTTTGGTTAGGTTTTTCTGCACATTTTGTGTACTTCTTGTTGTTGTTTAACTTTTGTTGTATTTTTAAAATTATGTTAGTTTAGATCTTTCTTCCTTTTTTGTTATTGGTTTTTTTTCTCCTGGGGTTGGGGAGAGGTCCTGGCTTCTTGACCTCTCCTGACACGTTTCTTGTTTTTTTTTTCATTGACTGGATTTTGTGCAGTTTTATATATGTGCAAATAAAAAAATAAAATAAATAAATGTGACAATATTTCCTTTTTTATATTAGAATTATAATATAATTAATTCATAGACAGTCTGTAGAGAACACATTGTAGACTAAAACTACTCAAACTCAAAACTGTCATTTCATATTGATGACATCAATGTGTCAAAGCCTCTTTAACACTATTTGAACACAGTATTACATAATGACAACATACAGAACAAAGACCACTGTTCAGTTCTAAAGCCAATATGACAGTCAGGCTATTATTATTCTCATGTTTGTGGTCTTTCTAAAGAGTCTACACAAACACATTTTCAGCAGTGAAACTAATTAATACAACTTCTTGTAGCCCGTTTGTGTGTTTCGGTTGTGTGTTGGCAGAAGAAGAAGAGTTATAAAGCTATAAAGACAGTGTTGTTTTAGTTGAGAGTGACAGTGCAGCTCACCCGGTTGTTTGGTGTCAGCCAGCCAGCGGCTCCTCTTCTCTTCTTCCGCCGCCACGTCGGCAGGCCGGCAGCTGACTCCACCGAAGAGTATCAACCACACAAGATAGTTCACTGTCTCTGGAACAACTGGTGTCTACTGGTGTCCTTTAGCATAGCCCAGGGGCCAGCAACATGTGGCTCTTTAGCTCCCCTCCAGTGGCTCCCTGTGGATTTATAAAAATTACTGGAAATGAATAACTGTTTTTTTGTTTACATTTTCAATTTTGTTCATCATTGTTGCTGGTCTATGGTACGACGGAGTATTAGGGCCACATTCAGGAAAAAAATAAATCTGATATTTCGAGAATAAAGTCGTAATATTATAAAGTAGTAATTTTACATGTTATTTTCTTTTTTCTCGTAAAGTTATAACTTTATTCTCGTAATATTAAATTTTTTTTCTCGAAAAGTTATGACTTTATTCTCGTAATATTACGACTTTTTTTCTCGTAAAGTTGTTACTTTTTTTCTCGTAATACTACAACTTTTTTCTAGTAATACTATAACTTTATTCTTGTAATATTACGACTTTTTTCTAGTAATATTATAACTTTATTCTTGTAATATCACAACTTTTTTTCTCGTAAAATTATGACTTTATTCTCGTAATATTACAACTTTTTTTCTCGTAAAATTATGACTTTATTCTTGTAATATCACGACTTTTTTTCTCGTAAAGTTATGACTTAAGACTTTTTTCTTGTCATATTAGGACTTTATTCTGTAAGTCTCAGATGTTTTTCCCCTCAATGTGGCCCTAATACTCCGTAGTACATTGTCTCTTTGGCCCTCACTGCATTAGACTTATATACTTATACTATAAACTATGTTACCTTCATCACAATGATCAAATGTTTTGTGGCTCCAGACAGATTTTTTTTTTTCTTGTCTAAAATGGCTCTTTTGATAGAAATGGTTGCTTGGGTTTAACAAACTGAAACAGCGTCTTATAATTAAAGTTGTTCCCTATTTGACAATTTGTTTGCCCCAACAACAAAAATTCGTCCTGGTTGCTGCTGCTTCGCTAAAGTGCTGCTGCTATTGATTAACTCCTGTAGAGACACGGCAGCGAAGACGGAAGTGAGAAGAAGTGAGTCATCTCGTTTTGCCTGAAAACGTATATTTGTGTAGGAAATACAGTTGATGTGTCTTTGTTTCGTTGCATTGAGAGTCCAAAAGCTTAACAACAAGTCTTATTGTATATTATTATAGAAAAACAACTAGTGAAAACACACAGATTTTGCAGATTGGTTATGATTTAAGTAGGCTATATTTGAGTGAGACAGCACCGCGGCTCGTTGGTCTAGGGGTATGATTCTCGCTTAGGGTGCGAGAGGTCCCGGGTTCAAATCCCGGACGAGCCCACTTTTTGTTCTTGGAAAATATATATAAATATAACTTTATCCAGAAGGATATAGGAAGGAGTGCAAATATTAAATAAAAAATGTGCACACAGTACAAAAACATATACACAATGCCAATATATATATATAGATATAAATTGTTCATATCAAGTTGTTTTTTTGGTAAGATACTGATGAAATAAGCCAAATAATTGCGTTATGATATGCAATTCATGTCTCATAATGCTGTATATTCACAGCCACAAAACATACACAAAAAGGCTACATCTCACCGTATTTTTTGAGCGATCAATTAAAGTTCTTTAAAATGTCATAAAATAGTGAAAAATCACATCATATTACAATTTTAAAAAGAGACTACAACTAGTAACCTCTACTCTGTTTTTGCTGTTGAATTAATTATTATAATATTATTATAAAGGTAATGATGCTGCCTGTGTGAGTATATGTGTGTGTGTGTGTGTGTGTGTGTGTGTGTGTGTGTGTGTTTAAACTTGTGAAGTGTGCTGAGATCATGGATCTCTACCGTTATTTATATTATATTATTTGGTTTTGTTAGCTCATATAATACATAGGGCCAAGACTCAAATAAGGGTTGATTTTTCACCTTTAATAAACTGAAGTTGAAGCTAAAGTCAGAGCAAAACCCAAATATATTTAAGTTCTAATAATATGAAACTGAGAAATCTCATAATATAAAGGGGAAAAAATAAAATTTGAGAAGCTAGTACCAGCAATTGTTTTCTTAATCAACTAATCTACCAAGATTTCCATAAATAGTTTCAGTACAAACACACACAAACAAAATTTAAGACACAGCACTCCATTTTGCAAATATTATCAATAAGTTTATTAAGTGGTATGAATATTCTGTCTTAAAATAAATGCACAATGGCAGATAGACCTGTACAGTTATACGTTCACAGTTTAACATGTTCCCTTTGAATTGCCAACGTTTAGATTAAGAAAGAGATAGGGTTTATTATAGACAGAACATTATAGAAATGTATAATATCCATTATTATGAGAGTATCAAAATCATGCTTAATAAAAACCTTTAATTGCCCTTTCAGTCTAATAATCAATTATAAAATATATATATATATATATTACAACTTATATTTGCAGAAATATAAAAACATGTACAAGCAAAAACCGCTAAAGAATATCCAGGGGCAAAATGCAGATCAGTTAAGCCGCTACATTCGGTGTGTTTGTGTGTGTACATTTTCTTCTGGCATTACATGATTAGAAAATGACAAACCTGTTAAATATTTCTGATCAAACTGACCAGCAGATGTTTGATAGAAAAACTGATTTGATTAGAAAATGTTTGGCTTTGGGAATGTTTTATATAAAGTGCACATTGGAGACATGTACAAAGACGCTATGAACAAAACGGTTTTCTTCTCCAGAAGCTGTAAAAACAAAAAGTTGTGCTCTAAAACTGTGATGATGAAGTTAAAGAATATACCTTATGACCTTCTATTAAAGAGGACCTATTGTGCTTATTTTCAGGATCATACTTTCTATTAGAACATGTTTACATGATTTAATGTAAAAAAAAGAAAGTACTTCTCCAGCTCCGCTCTAACTGGCTTTGTTTGGGGCCGTGCCAAACTAGTAACAAAATGTGTTACTTGGTGACATCACCATGTTACGGAAGAAAAAGCGGGACTTCAATCACGATGTTTCAGGCAGTTCAGGAGCGGTGTTTCTGCGGAGGAGAGAAACTCCCTTTGGCGTGGATTTTGCAGAACATTTAAATGAACAAAAAACTATGAAACACACTAAAGGAAAGGGAAAAAGCATAATAGGTCCTCTTTAAGAAAACTGCTGAATTAAATGTGTTTTTCTTTCAAATTAAATATCCTGTGTGGCGGGCTGGAATAAAACTCATCTGCTCCTGAAAAAAAAAACAAAAAAAACAAAAGAGCAAATATCCCTGCTTTGCACTTTGTATTTTTCCCATATAAATGTGTCATACAATAAAAAAAGGCTACCACTGTGTTACATCACAATCCAAACAATAGTTCATATAGATGCATAAACTTGACATATCATTGCTTCTACCCTTAAACCAACCAAGTGGTGTCTTTTCCTCACCAACACAATAATGCCCCTGTGCAGCAACTTTCACATTTCTGAATGAAAACATAAAAAAACACTTCACTCCGACAACGAACGAGACCCAGTGTCCCCCTTTTTTTTCCCAACCCAAATACCAAAAAAGCACACCGGACCGAGGCTGCTTTTATTAAGTGCATGTTTTCTTGCTGTGTGTGCCGTTAAACATGTGCATGTATGTACAAAGAGAAAGCGAGTAATAGCTACCTGTTTGTTTGTTTTAAGTCACTTCATGATATAAGCTAGTAGAGGCAGATGAGGTGTGTGGTGTGATAATGTGGCGGCCCATGACTGAGGAGTTTTGCATTAGCGTTATGTCACAGGTAGCTGCGCTAATGAAAGAAAGCTGAAGGATGTATGACACGATGGATGCACAGTAGGTGTGATATGATACATTCTGGAGTTTCACATTATTTTGGCCTAGCAAGCAAATAACATGTGTGTGTTTAAGTCCACAGTCTTTACTTGAATGCATGCAGAGAAATGAGAGCCGATGTTGTAAAAAAAGAAGCTTGAGCATGCTGTTTGGTTCTGTAGCCACAACACGGCGCCGCTCTCAGGCCAGCTGAGATGCTGCAGCCTCTTTTTAAAAAAGTGTCCGGACCTCCCATAGCTGATCAGAGGTCTATTTCTATTATAATGTCAAAAGGAGCTGATGATACATCTGTAGGATGGTGTGACGGTTACATGATTAATAAGCTGACACCAGCTAATTTCAGGCTAATGAGGTGAAAGGGTCTAAACTTGCACCCTGAGGAACATTTCCCCCACTCCCTGTCGGAGTCCAACGTGTAAGGCCAACTCTTTAAAAATCCCCCCCCAAAGTCAAAGTGGTACAGTCCAACGTTGAAACCAGCACCGGGCTTCTTTCAAGCTGCTCGGTTTCAGAGGGTTTCACACCAAGAGGTGGCGTTTCTTGTGCAAAGCCAGGTGGTCAGAGCGGGAGAAGCTGCGCTCACAGTCGGGGCACTGGAACGGTTTGACTCCTGTGTGCTTGCGGAAGTGTCTCGTCAGCTCGTCTGAACGGGCGAACTTCCACGTGCAGCCTTCCCACATGCACTTGTAGGGTTTCTCACCTGCACATAGGGAGAAAAAATGAGAAGAGGATCAGCACCAATACAAATTGTTATCAAACCCTCTGTCATGGCCGTATTCAAAGGGGTCCCTTGACCTCTATGACCTCAAGATATGTGAATGAAAATGGGTTCTATGGGTACCCACAAGTCTCCTCTTTAAAGACATGCCCACTTTATGATAATCACATGCAGTTTGGGGTGCAAACCATGCAGTTTTTTGTATGCAGTATAAATGTTTTATTTTCTCCTATTCTAAAATGGTGTATTTGAATATTTCTGCATACTGGGGTCCCTAAACAGTCTAATAAATTGGGTATCACTGTAAAGCTGAGACTCTTGTGGATCCAATGAGCCCAATTGTATTCATGTGATAATGTTAGTCCCCATAGTAGCCATTTCATTGTAGTGAGACCATTTTTTGAGAGCCTTTCTGTATTATATTACATTATATTTAAGTTATATTTTGAATTGTCACCTGGTACCTCAATTTTGTGTTTTCCTTTACATAAATAAAAGATTTTTTTTACCATAACTTGATGCAGAAAAGGCAGAAATTGGTACATAAAAAAATCACTAGAATGCAGGAAATTAAGTGTTTGATGGTCATAAATTATTGGGCAGGACCCCCAGAACCTCTGCTTAATTGAAACCGATATAAATGTTTAAAGTGCATCATGTGTGTGAGAATCAAGACTCTTACCGGTGTGTGTCCTGCGGTGTGCTTTGAGGTGGGAGCTCTTGGTGTACACTTTGTTGCATCCGTTGAAGTCGCAGCGGTGAATTCTCCTCTTTTTCAGCGTGTCAGGAGACTCGGCAGGGAGAGGATGCTTGGCGCCCGAGTGAACTATTACCGAAGGGTTGTTACACCTAAGAGAGACACACAGAGAGGAGAGTATTTGTTAGAGTTCCTTGCTTCATCTGATTTGACCAGGAGAGGGCGCCGGTGTCTGTACAGTACCAGACAGCCGCCTCCTCCTTCATGATGTTGAAATCTAATCTAATGCAAGTTTAATTCGGTTGCAGCGACTCTCCGATGCAATAACAACTTCTACCCGTCAGGAAGTTGAAAAACACCTCCCGCCTTTTCCCAGTCCGCCACGCCTTTGCTTTGTCCTGTCAACCCTCTCATGTTTTCATTTAACCATTCAACGATTCATTTGCTGGAATTTAATGACATAAATGCTGACATACAAGAAGATTAGGTTTCTAATACTCTGCGTCTTGAGTGTGAAAGCTTTGTGAGAGATTTTCTGTGCAACGTTAAAGCCCATCAAATGAAAAGAGGAGAAAACGGTCATTTTCAAGTGTTTTAGAGTCGAAAACAAGAGGGAGATGTCTTTCCACACTATCATTTAAGAGTGTGTGTGCGTGTGAGTGTGTGTGTGTGTGTGTGGGTGTGTGTAAGTGGCAGTTGAGAGCAGGTGTCGAGTGTTGAAATACGAATCCCTCACAGATCAGTTCTGCGTAAAGGAATGTGCAAAAAATCCCCCACGACACACACACACAGACACACACTTGGGTCAACCCATCATTATTACACATAATGAGCAAACATGACCTATTTTCCGTATATATACACAGTATATTTACATTGTTCATGTGTTTTGGAGGAGAGGTGATGACAGATGAAGACACACCCACTATTTTTCCCTTAAGAGTCCAATTATTTCACGGTCATCGAGGGCGACGGCGGCCTGTGATGGCAACCGCCCCGACAAACTACAGTAAAGGAAGCAAGAACTAACTGGCAGCATTCCCTCACTATTACACACACAACAGACATGCAATTATTTCTGTGAGGAAAAGCCGTTATTTTTTGTGGAAGAAGACTGGGAACCAAAACAGATGACGATGGGAGGTGAGGAGGAGGCGGAGGAGGAGGAGGAAACAGGAAGGAGAGGAGGGGAAGAAGGAGCGGGAGATGCCAGACAATGAGCGCTAAAAAATACAGGAAGTGCCAGGAAGGAGGGAGGGAGAGGAGGAAGAAAGGAGAGATGGGAAGAGAGGTGGAGGCTGACAAGATCAAGATATGTGGCTGAATAGAAGGCGATAAGGAGCTGTGATGAGAGGTGTGGCTGCTGAGAAAGGAGACAGGAAACAGGAGAATAAAAACACGCCACAGTGGAATGAGGCGGATCTGACACACCCAACACACATTACAGTCAGTGTGTTCATGTGTCGGTCATGACAGTTGTTGTGTTACTGGTCCTGTGTCATCTTCAAGTGTCTTTTAGTTGACTTCCGCTCAAACACATTCCCGCAACAACAAGAGGAAACGTAGCTTGGGGAGACTATTTTTGGGGCATTTTTTTGCATTTATTAGATAGAAGACAGCAGAGAGTTGACAGGAAATGTATAGCGTTATATTTGTGTCTCAGTGCTGAGTACGGGATGGGACATTTTGAGCACAAATAATGTTTTTTTGCGTATAAAATCACACATATGCTCCCCTACTTCCCTAGTGACCAATGACACTTCCAGTGATCGGACTGAAGTAGCCAATTATAAATGACCTACTCGTGAAATCCTGTCATATTGAGTAGGGATGCAACTAATCATTATTTTCAATGTCGATTAATCTGCCGATTATTTTCTCGATTAATCGATTAGTTATTTGGTCTATAAAATGTCAGAAAATGTTGATCAGTGTTTCCCACAGCTCAAGATGACGTCCTCAAATGTCTTGTTTTGTCTAAAACTCAAAGATATTCAGTTTACGGTCATAGAGGAGTAAAGAAATCAGAAAATATTCACATTTATGACGCTTGAATCAGAGAATATCTGATTTTCTTTCGATTATCAAAATAGTTGGCAATTAATCGATTTATCATTGCAGCTCTTAACGTTGAGAGAATTTGTGAATAAGAGCGTACAGAGCAGGGAGAAGTTATTATTGTGTGCTTATGTTGATACAAGTAATAAATGTACTGAGCACAAATTTTATTATTCTTTGCTACAAATCATAATTTATGTGCTTGCAAAAAAAAAAAAGAAAGTATTCTGTGCTAAAAATGTCTCGTCCGTCTTGGGGCTGCACCTGACTTTTAAAAAGATCACAACAGGAACAGAGACGACCCGGTCAAAGCCTCTGAACACGACTTCCATATAACGTTAAAGAGGAAGCGCCGCAGCAGACGGTGAAACTTATGAAACGTTTGGTGCTTCTTTCAACATGTGTGACAGTGTCTTAGTCTCACCCGTATTCGTGCGGTATCCTGATGACGGATGATTTCATCTCGTGGCTGCTGGGGAGGTCATGAGCGAGCTCGGAGCGTGGCTCTGTTTTGATTGGCTTGTGCAGGTCATAGGCGTCGCCGCAGTGAACTGGGGAGATAGAAATGGCTGGTCAGTATGGTCAGGATTTATTCACATCAACACATTGTTAATATTTTATACATCAAATTAAGATTAAATCTGCAAGGACAGGTCAGGGAAGTTTTTTTCCTTTCACTTTCAGTTTTTTTTATTTGTCTCTCAGATGTAAAATTTACATTTAGTTTTGTTTTGTGTTTCTGCTACTACAGAATTTTGCAAACAAACTATTATTAAAATGTATCTGTCAGTTATGTTTGCATCTGTGTGTGTATCAAATATACTGTAGGAGATTCAGTGACGATGAACTCTGTGACCTCCACCAGACCACAGAAAACAGAACAAAAAGACATGGTTTCCCTATAACGAACAAAAATCTGCTGAAATTGATATTCTAAATTCAGAGAAAATGAAAAGCACTTCCTCATTTTCTGAAAAAGGTCTGTTCACTGAAGGAGAAAGTTTTTTTCCCTCAGAAATCATCCTATTATTTTTTTATTTAGGAGAAAAAGCTAGCCAGCACTCGTACACTGATGTTTAATTGTTATGATCCTCTAATTATATCCTGTTGTTATTCTTATATTGCCATTGTTCCACTTGTTTTGTTTTTTTTTGTAAATTAACAATTATGGTTTGTTTCATTTGCATTTTTAGGACGTTAATAAAGCTCAAATTGAAATAAATATAACAAGAAATCACCTGTCTTGTGCTCCCTGCTTCGATGATGGTGGTCGTCGTCGCTGGCGATAGGCTGGCTCACCATTATCGACTGATGCAGGTGGAGAGGCGACGGGTAGAGGACAGACAGAGGCACCATGACCGGAGAAACCATGACCCCTGACCCCTGGATGACTCCGGATCCCGAGCTGATCAGAGGAGCCACCATGGTGGAGTACGGGAGTGAGGCAGTGGGCGGCGGGAGAGCTTGGGACGGCGAGGAGCGCAGCTGGGAATGCGGGGTGGAGCAGCGGGGGGACGCGCGGCTCGCCGTGCTGTAGGGGGACGGCGGGGAGCTGCGCGAGGAGGCCGGGGAGGAGGCGGAGGAGCAGGGAGGAGAGGAGGAGGAAGAGGAGGAGGAGGAACGCTTGCTGACTGACAGGTCCACGGGCTCCAGCTGGGTGTGTGTGAGGCTGCTGGGGGAGTGAGGGGGCTGGGTGAAGGCGTGCATGTGCGTGGGGTGGTAGATGTGGGCGGGATGGGAGAAGATCACTCCGTATTGCTCCGGGGTTTTCACTAACGAAGAGTAGAATGACTGCAAGAGAGAGAGAGAAAGAGAGGATGCAGAAGAAGGAAGAGGGACAAAAGAGCTGTTAAAAATTTCCGTTCAGCGTTGAATAACACGGAAAACATGTTTCTGCCACACAAACAACCACAGCCAGCCAGAAACTTTAAACACAGCTCTTTTTGCGGATAACTGTTATGTCTCAGAGTACAGTGTGTGTGAGTGTGTGTGTGTGTGTGTGTGTGTGTGTGTGTTCATTAGCCCGCTGCCTGGCAGTGTTTGTTCTCATTGTATGCAAATATCCACTGTACGGCAGCCTGTTTGTCCAGGAAGAGCTGGAATGTGGGAACCAGTCTGTCTAGACACTTAGCAGGAGTGTGTGTATCTGTGTGGAAGTGTGTGTGTGTGTAGGTCAGAGTTACTCTATGGCATCAAAACATGTTTGGGCATGATGGGGAGCACAAAAACGCACACAAACACACACACACACACACACATGCCTTACCGTCTCCATGTCTGTCTTCAGAGGGTAGTCATACATCAGCATGGCTGCAAAGGCCAGGCTCCTACAAAATAAAACAAACACATACAGCCATCAGTACACACATCTAATACATAACACATTTACACACTCGTTTAACACATTTACATTTCTATTCAGCACGGTTTAGCATGGAAACCAGTAATGACCCATAATCGGTGGTGGAAGAAGTACTCACTTTACTTAAAGAACAAATGTAAAAGTGCAGAACAAGAAATATTCCATTAAAAAGTGCATTTAAAACCATCCTGAAGTAAAAGTACAGAAGTATTATTATCACCTAAATATACATTAAGTATTTAATACAGAAATCCAGCCCCTATGACTGATGGTCCAGTGATTCTCAACCTAGGGGTCAGGCCCCTCCAAAGGGTCACAAGACAAATCTCAGGGGTCGTGAGATGATTAATGGGGCCGTTAGAAAGAAAAAACACAGTTCTGCTGCATAAATTTGGATTTATTCTTTAGCCTTTTCTCTAACCTTTGCCTTTTTTTGTGAAATATTGGCCATATTTTACCTCTTTGGGCCTCAAAACTGTTGTTTAAATGAAACCATGTGAGGCTTTTAGAGGGGAAGTGTCTCTTTGGTGGAACGGCCAACAACTCATAGATCTAGGTCTGACACGTGACGAGGGGCCTCAACTAGACTTTTTAGTGAGGGGGCATAAGCCAAAAAGGTGAGGAAGCACTAGCTTAATCTTTAATAATGTGCTATAATGTGTATGTTAAATATTAATATGAAATGTAACTACAGCTGTCAGATAAATGTAGTGCAGTACAGAGTACAGAAAGAAGTATAAAGTGGCATAGTGACAAGTATGTCAACATTGTATTTAAGTACAGTACTTGAGTGAATGTACTTAATGCTCATTTGTCTTATGTTATTCTTTTTCTGTACAATACCATCAATAATTTATGAAATTATTATTATCATTATTACTTTTAAAGTGAAATGGGTACGCACCCCAACCCCCCACCCCCTCCACACACACACACATATCTTTGAGAAGTGATGAAAAGTAAACCACCTAAAGTAGAGGGGAAGACTAGACAAGGGTCTGTAGATAAGTATAGGTGTCTGAAGTGTGTCTGAAATGTGTCTGAAATGTGTCTGTGAGTGCTGTCGACATCACTTCCAGTAAATCAGGTCCGATTTTACACATCTCCTCCTCCTCTCTACTATCAGAAGCTCTTCCTCACTCGTCCGTCCGACAGTCAGACAATGCTACAAACAACTTTACGGCGGGCCGTTTTACGAGACTACGAGACACTTCCAGGTCTGATGTGGCTGAAAACTGCCCAGTGTCAAAGACTAGACAGTGGTAGATAGTACCTGGCACGTTTCAAACACACACACACACACACACACACACACACACACACACACACACACACACACACACACACACACACACACACACACACACACACACACACACCACCTATGAAGGTCTGTCAAGTGTTTGGATGAAAAGCGTGTGAGGTTTCAAAGGTGGTTTCAGTTACCTTGGCTTTGAATGGCCAGGTGCAGCGGCGATGAGTCTGTGTTTGTGCCTAGACGAGTGTGTTTATGAGCGTGATCGCATGTCTGTGTGTGTGTGTGTCCTGATTAAAGTCCACAGTCTGGAGACAACTTAGCCTTTAATTATTAACAAATGGGCAAGAACACAGACCATCACGTCCTAGCACACACACACAGAGTCCAGATGGGGAGCAGACCAATAGCAGAGCAGGATGCTCGCTCACTGGGTCAGGAAGGGTGTGAACATGACGACCGAAGCCTCACCCTTCGCCTGGCTCCATAGAAACAAAGAGACTGCAGTCAGGTGGGGCTTGTGTGTGTGTGAGGGTGTGTTTTCTAATCCGGGTTTGTATTGTATTGTAGTTCAATGAGAGGTCAAGCAGTTGTTTCTATTCACACATACACGGAGGTGGCAATAGATAGATTACGAAACAGGAAAAGAACAAGAGAGTGTGAACAGTGAACAGCAAGTACAACGTACAGGTATTTTCCCTGCAGACACAAGAAATTAAAAATGCCCAAAAGAGTGTTTGGGTTTGAGAAATCAGTTGCCTTTGTGAAAGTCCCTACTCCTTGTATCTATCCTGTTATTTCCCCCTGAAACAGTGACGAGAGTACTGCAAGAGACACATCTCTGACTCACAACTAATCACATTTACAAATAAGGACACAGTGTCATTGATGGAATTCACCAGAAAACAGGGCCAGGCTATATCATCACAGCTTCCAGCCCAAGATTCAACATATATGGCTGCTACTAACCATTATGATTGATTAATCTGACGATTATTTTTTTTCCGATTAATTGTTAAAAGTGTACAAAATGTCAGAAGAACAAGTTCCCACAGTCGGAGGTGACATCTTCAAATATTTGTTTTGTCTGAGCCACAGTCAAAAATCCCAAAGATGTTAAGTAACACTTCACTTTCACATTTATTTAGTATATTTATATAGTTTATAACACATTGTAATGGAGTTATAACTAGATTTAAGTGTTTATTAATGTATTTGTTAACAACTATAACTCATAACTCATAATAATCTCTTTCCTAAAGGTGGTTTCCCAGATTGGAAAATGTGTAGAACTGATCTGAGAGTAGCAGAAATGTGTGACTTTGCGAGTTAATGAATGCGTCACACAAGCCAGTTCAATAAGTTCTGTGCATCTAAAACAACAAACAACACCCATCAAAAGCAAACATGCATTTATGGACTCAGCCCTGAGTGACTCCTTTCAACTCTGAAACACACTAAATGCAAATTAGCCTGTCACTGCAGGGCTGGGCTCAGCTGGAGGGAGATTTACAGTTACGTGTGTCTGCGTGGGAACACCCATTTGTGCCTTGCCAGCGTGTACACATGTGTGTTCATGTGCGCTCAAGAAAATGCCACAATTAGGCAACATTAAAATCCTACAAAGAACATGGGAACATGCCATTCCCCTCAGTGTTCACCTGTCATGCAGTAATCGTTTTGACAGGCATGAATCATGTAGTCTGGGATAAATCTGCGTGTCATTGGGGCAATTTGGGTGACAGTGACAGAGATCTGGGTCACATAGTAGCAGCAGCAGCAGATAATGTTTTCTTTTAATCTGCATGGAGGTGTTTGCCAGGTGGTTTGGGTTTACCACACGGGGAAATGAACAGAGGTTATCAGGCAACATGTGATAGCAGGATGGAGAGAGGGGAAACCGTCCCTGTGAAAAAAAGACAAACTTTCCCTCGGGGTGTATCATTACGGAATAAATACAATGAGACACTGAAAGTTTAGACAATCACAGGAAAGAAATTTAATTTAACGGTGCAGCGTGTGCCTCAGTGCACCTCCACGAACCATAAAGGCCCCGGGAGGGAGACGACAATCTGCAGCTGGAGCTTGTTGATTTGTGTACGAATCAGTGTTGCATTTACAGTTGCGATGGTTCAACGATGAGTCGGGTTGACTCAGCGGCAACTATTTTGATAAATCCTTTGTAATTTTTCCAAGCAAAAATACCAAACTTTTATGTTTCTCAATTGTGAGGATTTTCTGCCTTTCTTTGTCTTGTGTGACGGTAAATTGAGGCCCTGACTACACGTATACAGATATTTAAAAAAGGGATATTTTCCTCTTATTTTAGCCTCTCATCTACACGCAAAGGGAGTTTTGGGTCATAAAAACGGATATTTTTGAAAACATCCTCATTTCTTGCATGTCAATTGTTGCTTTGTGTAATGAGCACGCACCAGAAACAATAACAAAGATGACGGACTACCAGCTTTTTTAACGTTTTGTTAGCGCTGCTCGGGCTAATTACTACTTTACATTTGAAAAATGTTCCAGCCACAGGAGGCCAAAGCAGGAAACACGTTAAACATGACGAGGCTGAATGGTGATTGAATGTGCTTTTGGGCGATTGAAGGCGAGGTTTGGAGCTCTCAGAAGGGCGATGGACATAAACCTGAACGACCTCCTTTTCCTCATTTATGCATGTAAAGAGACAGTTGATGACAGCAGAGTGATGACCGTCATGCAGTTCGACCAGGAATCTCAGCCACCCCCCAACCAACAATAACTGTTATCGAACCGACTGTAATGAAGCCGAAGGAAAGGGAGTGAGAAGGAGGGTAATTCGTTGACCCTTAACTTGTGATCTCACTTGTGGTGACATGTAAATATCACGGAGAGTGTTTGGAGTCCCTTTTACGTTTGAGTGTGGACGGAGATATGTTGTAAAAAAAAGGTCATATGGACAGATTTTTATTTTTTTAAATAGAGGGGAAAATATCTGTTTCTAATAATATCTGTATACGTGTAGACAGGGAATGAATCTCTTTGGGTTTTGAAATGTTGGTCCGTCAAAACAAGATATTTGAAGGCGTTACAGGACATTTTCATTATTTATTTTGGACATTAAATAGACCAAATGATTAATATATTAATCAAGAAAATAATCTACAGACTGATTGATTATGAAAATGCATTGATCCTCTCTGACAGTTTTGTAACGGATCGGATGTTGGACAACAACCTCTTTCTTGCGAGCTAAAAACCCAGACAGCTGTTGCACCTCTGCTCCATCGGAGCCTTTCCAGGTACTGCAGACGTAAGAAAAATCACAGGACGCACACAAACTGTGACGTGAAGGAACCAACGTTTGCTGCTGCACCTTTTTGGTAAATAAGTAGCCGTACACCTGGAGTTGTTGGGGAGTATTTTCTCTACATGTGGGTGTGTGTTTGTGCATGTCAAGTGTGGTCTGCAAATATTGTCCGTCTAGGTCAGTGAAGCTACTGTGTACTCAACCCCAACCCACTCAGCAAACACTTCCTACTTCTCTCTCTCTCTCTCTCTCTCTCGCCCCAGATCTTCCTCTTCTTCACTCCTCAGTGATCACTCACATCTTTACTACTGTATTTATCTGCACCGCACACACACCACCCCGCACTCTTTCTCTCTCTCCCTCTCTATGAATGATATAAAACAACATGACTGAAGGGGAAAATATTGTGGCTTGGAGTCGCTGGCTACCGACTCAACCACACACACACACATACTTGTACACACTCGCAGCCGCACACCAAGTTTCTGCTAGCTCAACAGAATACACACACTAAATCACTAAAGGACTACATTATTACAGACACGCACACATGCTCGCACAGACACAAACGGGGCTGCACACACACACACCCTCTAATGGCAACAGGCTGGAGATGATGAGATCACCAGAGAGACCAGAAACCTCCAGACAACAGCTTTGTCCAAGAACACGCCGCAACACACACACACACACACACACACACACACTCACAGCCTTCAGTTCACTGCTTCGGACTCTTTTTCGTGCCTTTTCTCTTCTACCTCGTCAGTTGCACCTCATGTAAAGCTGGGCATGCGCTGTACGATTTTAGAAATGTTGAGTAATTCCTACTCCTGCTGTACGAGTAGATCGCTGGCGATTGCAAAACCAAAGCTCGCGATTTATGTGCTCACACTGTACGTGTAAAATAGAAAAAAAAACACGGCCTGTCAGGTTCTGTGGGCCGTTCTGGCTGTTGACAGTTGTCAATAAAGATCCGTATGAAAGCTCAGAGGCAGATAAAGTTTGTTTGCTAGAAGAGGTCTGTATGAGTCACAATGCTAACATGCTGCCTTGATCATCTGCGTCATCCTGTCTGCTGAAATGTCGAAAAAACAAGAGGCGCTGGCGTATATGGACTCGCAGGTGGCGAGGAAGACGTGGACAGTATGGCTTGTCCATTTTGCGGAGAGCGCTGGAGGTAAGCTAGCTACGTTTCACTATTTCTATCGTACATTGTTATCTTGATAGCTACGCTCTCATTACTGTAAGAAAAGTAGAAATAAGGCGCTGACGTTGGGGAATCGGCTCGTGGCTCTGCTTCAAGAGAGCCTGTGGACGGCCGACCAAAATTTCGGATACGTCAGAAATTCATCCGACTGTCCGACGGCCGGTTGCGAGGAGTTAATCGGACCCTCGGTCCCCCCCTGTACACGGCACGACAAACGATGCCCGACGAAGCAGAAATTCGGTCCGACTCTAAAACGAGTCGTGCGGTTAAAAATTGGGGCCAGAAACAGGCTAAAGATCGTACAGTATATGCCCGGCTTTAGCCCCGTGCTGTGTCACGACCACGACTGTCACTCTGATCCCAAACGGCCTGACTCACACGGCAGTCGAGTGTTGGCACACATGACCGTTCTCAGTGTGGAACGTCATGTTCGTACTGTGGCTTGACTTACACCTTGTTACCTATTCCCACCCCTCAGGGAACACGCTGATTATTCTTTACTTAACTAAACACCCCAATTAGGCAACGTGACTCATCAAGGTGACGAGCTAATGTTCCAGCGTTTAACTTTTCCTTTTTCTGACCTCACCTCCGATTCTTCCTTCTGTTGCCCTAAACTCACTCGCCCCCCCCTAATATACCTCCCTGCTCCCCTAATTTCAACCCCTTACCTCACTTCCTACTCCCGACTCCCCTGATAACGCCTCACATGCTCCGACTTTGACTCCTCTCACTTTAAAAGGCCCCCTATCCTCTTATTTTGGCTTCCTATTCCCCTCGTCTGAGCTGCCAGCCCACTCCTCTCATCCTTTTACAATCCTTACACACAAACACGTAGCCCCTCTCCGGTCCTCTCCAGCAGACTGTGGGGCTGCAGGCCTGCAGACCTCGGGGGGAAGCCAGAGGGGGCCGTCAGCGGGGGAGAGGAAACAGGATCCATCATCTCACACACACACACACACACACATCCTCACGAAAGCACATTTAAAAAGACACACTGGAGTTGACATAAGGCTCAAACACTGACACACATGTGCACACACCTCAACCCCGTACTTGTCAAAGAGAGCAACGTTTTGAGGCTTTCCAGACAACTGAGGACAGAGAGAAGGAGCGAGGCTGCCAGAGAGGAGGAGAGGGAGAAGCGGAAGCCCTCTGAGTTTAGTCTGACTGTTATTATTTCCACACTGCGTGATGGGTCGGGGGGTGTAAAGAAGAGGAGGAGGAGGAGGAGGAGAGTGAAGCCAAATGGGGGGCGCTGCTGCTGCAGGGGGCCTGCGGTTTCCTGTCTGACACCCCCCCTCCACACACACACATTGCACCTCCCTAACCGAAGAATGAGAGGAGAAAGAGAGGAGGGGGGGGGGGGTAATAGAAGGAGAGAAAGGGCAAAGAAAACAGCGGCTCTGACCAAACTATGTCAAAATGGAAGTGGAAAGAACAGAGACAGAAAACGGGGAAGAAAACGAAGTGGGGTTTTCAACCAAAATATGACAAAACTTCAATGAACCTCAAACATGGGGAGGGGGGTAAGAAAGAGCTACACACACAGTCACAGTGGCTCAATCCAGTGGTTTAAGAGCGGTGTGTGTGTGTGTGTGTGTGTGTGTGCGCGCGTGCATGTGAAGCTGTTTAACGAGTTACAGCTTTTTATGGCTGTCTGTTGACCACGGCGTCCTCGTTCCCTTAACTTCTAATGGAGAACTATTCAGCATCCAGGAGCTTAATGTTTAGCCCTAATGTTCCCTTGGACATGCCCTTTGAGCTGTGTGTGTGTGTGTGTGTGTGTGTGTGTGTGTGTGTGTGCATTTTGTTCCACCAGATAACATCAGCATGTTGATTCAGGAGAAAAGGCGTAGGGGTGGGTGGGGTGTTTCTCTAAATGAGAAACAAATAAATATGAATTAAAAAAGGACATGAGGACATCTTTTTTTAAACTTTTCCAGAGAGATTGAAGAGTGTAAAGTAAGACAAAGAGGCAGAGAGAGGTCGCCCTCATTCCACCCGTCCACCCCCCACATCCACATCCCTCTCTCCTCCCTTCTTTCTCCCTCTCCCTCTCTCTCTCTCTCTCTCTCTCCAGGCTCTAAACAGGATAAGGGCTTCATATGCCAAGTGGAATGTGTGACGCAAGCCTCAGCCTTGAAACAAAGCACAGGAAACAGGGAGAGACAGAGACGGAGAAACACACACACACAGAGAGAGAGAGAGAAAGAGACGTGTATTATAAATGATGTAGTGAAACCAGAGGTAAGAAAAAAGAAGCTCAGGTGTGACTGAACACACACACACCTGTCACACACATGTGCTCTCTGACACCACAGCAGCAACACTGAGGGTCGTCTGTCTCTCACACACTAACACACTGCTCGGGGGCATCAGATTCAGCCTCTGATTACTGACGGCCTGTCAATGTGACCTATACATGCTGAGGCAATAAATCAATCTATCAACGAGTTCAGTGGCAGAAAAGCAAACAATCAATGACATTTTTGATTCCAGCTTCTCAAAAGGTGACATGTTGCTGCTTTTGTGTGTATTTTTTAATTGAAATCTCCTTGAAATCTCAGAACTTGCACTATCTATTTGACATTTCTCAAACTAAACAATAAATCTTTAATTAATCCATACTTGATCACACTGTTTTTTTTTTAATATCTGTATTAATCTCTAAATCTTGACCACTTTGAGATCAATATCACATACTCACAGGATGTTATATGTCATTAACACTGAAAAAAACAGAACTGCACAGTCTATCTTTCTCCCTCACAAGCCAGCATTACACCACTGCTTTTTATTATAATTAATTAAACCACACTATGTTCTATAAAAGGCTCTGTGAAGGCTATAAATAGCATGTGTAGCAGTGTCTCTCTGCTGCCTTCACAGTAAGCTTAAATCACTTATATCAGCCACTGGTAAGTTATTTTCTCCATCTTTACAACAAAATGTTGATTTAACCAAAAAAAAAAAAAAAAAAAAAAAAAAATCAAGCGCATGTCATAAAAAAACAACTTTAAGTAATTAAATAATCAGCCAGACACAAGCAGCTTGGTCTCATTAAAAAAAACTGACTCTGGATTTATGGACTTCTTTTCTTTTCCCATAATAAAAGTCAGCTTTTAACACAACACATGTAAAGTTTATAAGACCACGCAGCATTTACAGGCTTCACCACAAGCAGCTGATAGGAAATAAGAGCATTATTATACATTATGGTCACATTAGAGGAAGACCACGGTGTCAAACTTACTTCTCAGATGAAGGATATGAGTCTAATTCCAGCAGCAGAGGATCCCTTTATATATATATGTATATATATATATATCTCTCTCTCTGTGTGAGAAACTCAATTAGATAACTCCGGTGAAAAAGTGACGCAGCAGACGCTCCTTGGTGTCACTGACATCAGAATAAACAAGAAGAAGAAGATGACTGCTTCACTGATCGATGGCTCCACAAAACTTCCCCAAGTTACGAAACTCTCTGTGTCTCTCTGTGTCTCTGTGTCTCTGTGTGCGTCTCTCCGGTTTTGTCGTTTAGAAACTATTGCTGTCACATGATTGGGTCTGTCTGTCTTGTTCTCCATGGGGTCGGGCTGCTGGGCGGGACCGGGAGTACCGGGGAGGGACCGGGGCGGGACCGGGAGGACCGGGGAGGGGTGGTCCACTTAGTGTGTGTGTGTGTGTGTGTGTGTGTGTGTGCGTGTGTGTGTGTTGCAATTTTGTTTTCATGTTTAGAGACGACAGTGGTGGAAGAACAAGAGGTAGGCTACTTCAAATCTTAAAGGTAAAAATATATTCTGTTACATGTAAAAAAAAAATCCTGGGATATGGAAGACGAAACCTGCCAAAATAAAAAATAAATGAATAAAAAAATAAATGAATAAATAAATAAATGAATAAAAACTAAATGCAAAAATAAATAAATAAATGTTAAAATGAATTAACATAAATAAATAAATAAATAAATACATAAATAAATAAATACATTTAGAGACAACAGTGGTGGAAGAAGTAGGCTAGGCTACTTAAATCTTAAAGGTAGCAATACCACAGTGTAGAAATATACTCTGTTACAAGTAAAGGTCCTGGGATAGAGAGGATGAAACCTGCCAAAATAAAAAATAAATGAAGAAATAAATAAATGACTCGATAACTCTACTTTTAACAAATAAATACTTGTTTTAAAAAACATTCATGATTTTTGTAAATTTTTAATATTATTCTGTTGTTAAAATGGTATTTTATTTGGTGAAGAGTGCATTATGACTTGTTTAGGACTCAAAACTCAGAGTTTAGGGTATTTCACACCAGTGTGACTGCTATCTGATGGCCGTTGGGTAGAAACTGTTGTGAAAGCGTTTCCTGTTTGCCTCTGATGTTCTCTTTTCGGCGGGGTCTTAGCAGAATGCCCCATTTCAGAAAAAAATGTTTATTGATGCATTAAAGTGTAGACTACATCACTTTAATTGAGTTAATTTTAATAAGCTTATGTTGGGCTATATACTACCAAGGTAGCTTGTGAATTTGCCCCCAGTGCTCGATTAACTTTTATCTTATCTTAACCTAAAATAACATCATCATTTATTTATTTGTTGATTATATTTTGGATTATTAATATTAATCTGCAAAGTAACTAGTAACTAAAGTTATCGAATAAATGAAATGGGGTAAAAAGTACATTTGCCTCTGATTTATAGTACAGTAGAAGTATAAAGTAGCAGAAAATGGAAATACGGAAAAAATAAATATGGAAATCTGGCACCCTGACCTGAATGGTGCATTGAGGAATTGACTTGCAAATATTACTTGTAGAGAAGTACACACAAATTATAGTAAAAGTACTCATTGGATGACGTTTTAATTTTGCGGAAGGCTGATGTAATTTAAGTTAATTAATTTATTGCTGAGTAGTTTAACGTGTGTGTTTGTGGTTGTGGGTGTGTGTGTGTTTTGAAAGAGGAGGAAAGCGTAGGCGTGACAAGGAACAACCTCTTCTTACGAGGAACTGCAGAACTGTTCAGAGGGAGGGAGAGACAATTATAGAGCGCAGCGTAAGTCAAAGTATGTGGAATTTCATTTGCAACACTTTTAACTCATCGCTACAGATAATACTTGTTCCTCATTGGCTGACTGGTTAATTTATCACTCAGGACACCTCAAACTTAGTTCCAACAATTAGCAGTTTAAAGGCATGGTCATATATGCCTAAAATTAACATTCGCCTCCCGTTCACTTCCATTCTATGCAAGCGAAGGTGCGAAAAAACATTCACTTCCTGCCTTAACTACTGATCTAAACTGCAGGTAACCATAGCAACAATATTTTTGCTTCACACTACATTTACAGTTAAAGATCCATTAAGAAATATTTTTGGTATTAACACTGAATTAAATGACTCTAAAGGGAAAGAGTTTGTGCTACTAGTGATCCCACTGAGAATCAACACCCAATTCTGCAGCTTATAGTCGCGCTTGAGGCTTTTTTGATCAATGTTTTGTTTTTCCAGTGAGACTGCATATGCATGTGTGTGCATGTGCACTATAGCTGTGTTTCCATTCAATTGTCAAGCGACTTTTAAGTGAACTTTTGAAATGTCGCAAAAAAAGAAATGCGAATTAGGCGCATTTCCATCAACTGGTTTGGCGCAAATAAACTCAGCTACAGCGTAGTTTGGTCAGAAATTGGTGCTATAGGCCACACATGGCTGTAATCCGCCAGTAAACAGAATAGAAGAAGTAGAAGTTGCGAACCGGAAACAAAACTTGTCAGCTTGAACAGCTAACCATCTACGAGAGAAAAATGGAGAGAGGTCTTTAGGAATTTGTTTCAATTGGGCAAGTTTTAATTGTTTCATGTTTCATGCTGTCAAGAGACAAAGACAAGCATTCGCACGTTATGGGAATATCTGCGAAGACGCCGACAGCAGAAACAGCTGATCAGTCCTGTGAGTTCAATGTTCGCTACGTTAGAATATATTCAGCAAAGATGTTTCCATAATCCGTTTAGCACATCAACTCTTTTTTCGCCAAAGGCAAAAACCACCACAAGCGAGTATAAAAACTTTTTTTTTTGCAACTGAGGAAGTTGTATTGAATTCTGCCGTTTCCATATAGCCTTTCTAATGCAACGCTTCCAAATGCGAATACAAATATGTGAATGGAAAGCCGGCTATTGTCACATTGTTTTCACACTGCCCTTTGACACATTGCTATTAGACAAATATCAATAGCTGTTAAGGTTGATGCAATGGAAACTTTCTCCACCCTCATGCTAAAAAATCAGTCCCTGCTGTCGTAATTCTCTCTGATGAAACTGATGTAACCGTGGCTGAAACTGATGACCAACTAACCTCAAAAAATGAATCAGGATTTGCACACAGCCTCTGTATTTCATTAGGTCAGGGGCCATGCTATAAAGGTGATAATACACTCTGATATTGAAAATCTTCATGTATTTTCTACGTCCATGTTTCTTCATACCGGGACAAGTGTTCACTTGCATGTACAACAACATACCGTTTATGTTTTATTCTGTATCAACAGTGAATACTTGTTGATTGATCAGCTGGCAGGTGTCCATCAAGATCTTTCAACAGGACGCCTCAAACGTAAATTAATGTTTCCTGTTATGTCTTTGGCAAGAGGGCGTAACAAAGTACTCCTGTAGTACGCTGAGCTGATGTCAGAACACAGTAGACCTTGTTCAAAGATTTAATTTGCATTATCACTTCCTTTTTTTATTATTTTTGAAAAGATTCTGTTAATTTTCTGTTTTCTATACATATTAAATGTTTTCTATATAAACATATTTCAGCCAGGAATATATTTTTATACTGCAGATTCTCAGTACGTTGCGTTGCTTTTTATGCTTTAGTAACACACCTGCAAAACAGGATTAAAAACTCCTGCTATCAATTTTTGTGACACACACACACACACACACCCACACACACATACACCGTGGTATCTGTCATTACAGCCGTGCCCTCCATGCTCTCTGTGCAGTGAAGTGAGGCAGTGCTCGGGTGCTGCTGCTGCGGAGCTGGCTGTTGAAACAAGGCAGCGATGATATGACAGCTGTTATTTCATGGTTGGTTTCTATATTAGTATAGGTGTAAGCCTTTCAAGTATAAACACACATCCGCTTAGGCTTAGTCGGCTCCGTCTGCATGAGAAGTGGAGCATGAGACGTGGTGATGTCTCACAGAGCAGGATGGGAGCAGGATGGAGGTCTGGTCGGGTCGGATAACTGTGTTTCTATGACTCAGAGAGAACTAGATGTTCCTGACTCCACAACACACTGCGAACCTGTAGACAGGAACAAGAACTAAGAAAGTACTTTAAGCAAGTCACATACCAGGCCTGTGCTGTACTCTAGGTTCTTGTGACTGGTAGGCTATAGCATCTGCCAGCCAAGGCTGTTTTATACTTTTTTACTACTACATCTCTGGGATTTGGAAGAACAGTATTTGATGTCGAGCTTGAGATCTGGACAGAATTCAAATTTACCTGAGACACGTCACTCTCACTCTAACCCCCAAAAGGCACAACTAGACCACACTGTTAACCATCACACCAAATTTGAAGTTCCAAAGTTAAATAGTTTCAGAGTTCTGCTTCGGAAACAAAAGTGTGACACACGAACGGATGGAAGGACGGACGGAAGGATGGACGGACATGTGGAGCGCTATATACCCCCGACTACATTGTCGTGGGTGTATAATTACACACAAATTGATTTAGTGAGAAATATACAAATTACTTTTATTAGGTTTAGCTATGTATAGTGTATGAGAACAGCCTGGAAAATAACTTCAGAGTAGATTTTCTAATTTCTTTTTTTCTTTATCGTTTCCATCACGATGATCCAAACATCAAATTAGACCCACCTAGGTAGATACATATCAGGTAGACAAAATACAAACACAGTTTTATTCCAATATTGTCCATAGTGAGGTCTGAAAATTACAGTATCTTATGTGCAAACTCCCAATGCAAACACACACACGACCAAATTTAAACTATTTGCAAATTTTCCCCACCATTTGGAGAAAGGAAATTACCAAACAGGCACAAACACTCAATTTCTAATCTTTCTTTCTTGATCTTTGTCTTTCCATCACAATGATCAAAACCAGATCATCCAATTTGGACCCAATTAGATACATATCATATATGTATGTTTTCACACTTAGAAATGTTTTTTACTTGTTTTTTGTTGCCAATGTGTGAACAGATTGTAACCTAACCTAAAAAATGTGACCTTCCGCAACTTCCTGTGTTTCCTCAATCAACCTGTAGGCTGCTTTTAATGTGAAGAACCCGGGCAAGTTTTTCTGGGAAAATCCAACAGATGTGACGTCATGCACGCTCGCGAGTGCCTTTAGGGCTAAAAGTGTGCAACCATAGCTAATGTTCGATTAGAAACGGAGTCCGCTAACGCCAACAAATAACCAGCCACCACCACAACTCAGACTCCAACACAAACTCCACGGAAGAGCAAAAAAAACAAAGTTATATCTAGTGAAGCCCATCTTGCAAAACAGGAATGGGATCGACATCGGGCGAAAACTAGTGTTGTGGGAGTGGCATAGGTCATTTTGGAGAATAGCAGAGCCAGTGCGAAGAGTGTGTGTGCACATGGGAAGTGAGTGATGAAGCACGAGAGATAGAGCAGCGGCGGTGGGTGAGAAAACGAGCGAGTAGCGAAGCAGAAAAGAGTTTGTTTAGCTTTGAGTACTGTGGAAGTCGCAGTTTGTGCATAAATAAATGCTGCAGCTCCTCAAGACCAACAGAGGATTTCCGTGTCTTGTTTCCCAGCTTCCGAGTGAAGTGACGGGGGTTAACTGTGGAGTGAGTAATGTTATCGACTCCGAAACTATGGTGTCTCCCCTGTGCCTTCTGACCATGGTCGGGAGGCAGAAGCAAGAAGAATTAACACTAGAATCAACATCGGCCGGGCCTTCGATTCATGGAGGGACCTTCGTTTGGTCAGCTAACATTACTGCCAAGCATGTGAAATATACAGTGATATTGTGGTTTTAGCTGCTAATGTTGCTAACGTTGATCAACATGATGCCTGTCAATCATGTTCAGTCTTGTGTGTGTCGGTATTGCGAGCACAAGAGGCAACAGGACGCTGACTGTCGTTGACTTGACAGACACAGTTGTCACTGTTAACAAGCAATTTCTGATTCTTACAGAGAGTGTCTTTAAATACTTTGAGCAGCAAAGATGACATTTATCAATCTCTACTATATTGGCATGAGGTGGCAAAAACTGAAGTTTTTTCATACTATTTTTCTATCCACTTTAATTAGAGTAAGTCCTACTTTTTGCCACACCTGTTTGAGGCTGCTGATGAGCTGCTACAGTCACATTCTTCTTGTCATACCTCTATGATGAGGAATGACTGTTGGTGCTTTCTCACACTATCTCATGTATATATCATACGTTACATCTGCAAGACATCCTGCAGAGACGTCGTTCATGCAGAAATGATTTGTCAGCTTTTGGATTTATGCCAGATTTCACACTAGCGTCACTTCCACACCCGGGTATTCTATGTTCCCCAGTGTGTGTGTGTGCGTCTGTGCTTGTGTGTGCACATGCATGAGCCAGCATGTGAATTGTTGCTTGTATCAGAACAGTTTAGGTGTGAAGGAACATAAACGCTCACACCTCAGCTTTTATCCGTGACAGAGCCGCACCCAGAATTTAAGAAATGCAGCGGTCGAGAGTCCATGACCTGTCAATGCACTCCAATTGCACACATTTTTGAAAGGCATCTTTTTAAAAATGATTTGAACTTCTTTAATAAGAGCTGAACAATTTGTGGGTTGTCCAATATTATGGTGGAAATTCTGACAAGCCTGTATTGGTCGTCTACATGGGACTAAACAAGATTTTTGCACAAGTACAAAGTTATTTCTACATGAAAACATTTGATGAAATGATGCAGGTTCTTATAATAAAAAAGTCAGATAACAATGGAATTATAGTTGTCAACTTCATATGCTGAATGGGGTTTAGGCCAACAGATGCATTTACATCCTACATATCCATACAGACAATTGCCAGATTCAGAATGGTTTCAGTTTCTATATGATTCAAATTATCAGCAACTAATAATAGGCAATGCAAATGTCGGACCCACATGTCCTGATAACACCCTGCGTCCTTATGTGATCAGATAATGGAGAGCTGCTCTAGGAAATTAAAATGCACCAGAAGTGAAACAAGTATTTTGTCTTCAGCTGAGGTCCTTTTAGAAACCTGATCCGACCTGTCAAGAGTCATAGATCAGTATTCCATTATCAGTAGATCAGGATCAGTCATTTTACTGAAACTTGGCACAAACTCAAGCACAAACTACTGACCCATATGGGTGTGACTGAGACAGTTTGGAGTCAGCAAATGCAAAAGAAATATAGACTATACCTACCCAAGGAAAGTTGAATGAAAACTGATGCTGTGTCTCAAATCCATGCTAATTTTATACAGTATGTACTACATACTAATCGTCATAGTATACTGTTTTAGCAGTTAGTATCCAAAAATATCAGCATATTGATCGGTGTATGGCAGACAGGTAAAACGCTAGTGATGGGATTAGAGAACTGGTTCCTTGTTGTGCAGTTCCTTGGTATCTCATGCCCCCGTATCATGTTTCGGTTTATTTTGGACCGGAGCCATGGCGGAGAGAAAAAAAAACGCTCAACAGCATGGCGCTACTAAACCTGAGGGACACACCATATTTTTATTTTGATAATGCGACATCAGCAGAAGGAGAGCTAGCAATGTTACCTGTTAGCAGCAGGTGGGCAGCACAGTCCGGCTTGATTACATAACAGAGCTATTAACGTTAACAGAGGTGTCATTGAGTTATTATTATGAGGCGTTCAAACTCTGCTCAGGAAAAATCACTATTGGGCAAAGGTAAGCTACAACGTTATCATGATGTGTTCAAATGTAACCTTGTGAAATTAAGTTTTTGGCGAGAAACTTGAATGAATCCAGTTGATTGAAGGAGATGTTTTCACAGCAATTTAAAATAGATAATAGAGAGAAAATTATGACCTGTTTAACTTCCTAACACTAGCTTTAAACAGCTTGCCAAGGTTTTTTAAATCAAAGTAAATATTTAAATAATCATTATCATTTGAATTGTGTGTTTTTATGCAAATATCCACTATAGATGACAATAATAAAGTACAGTACAGTACAGTACAGTTCTGTGTACAGTACCCTCCCTGCACCGAAAAATAGGGCTCTCCCGGAAGCCACGGTGTAATTCGAACACTGTAATTTACCATGTATATAAAGATTTTTGTGTAAAATATATTAAACATTGAATGACATCAGATCCAAAATGTTGAAATGAATGAAACGTCCTTCATTTAGCGCAGAGATTTCAAAAGTGGCAGATCAAATTTCTAAGTGGCAGACAAAATATAATAAAACACAGGTAACACTAGGCCGATAATCTGCTGCTCCTGTCCACTGTCGCTTTACCTCACCGTCAGACAGCCCTGTACAACAAGGAACTGAAGCCTTTATATCGCTCTCTTCAAAGCCACCAGACTACATTAGTATTTGCTTTGGTGATAAGCTTTACTTTGTGACGGTAATTTTGGCATGCTAATGTTGAGCCGGTAGCTAGTTAGCTAGCAGAAGCTACCTGCAAGTTACTTAACCAAACGATGTAACGTGGGCTTCAGAATAAAGTTGTACTTTCTGCGTTTATTTTCTTAGTGACCCTGTCTTTGAACGGTTTGAATGAGTGTTTAATGTTACAATGCTATAAATTGTGGGTGATTCCCTCACAAACTTTACGGGAACGCACCTCAAAGTCAGTGAGTCTTTGAGTGTGGGCATTGGGATTGGGCCTGCCTGTAGGTGGGCTCTTCAGTGTCACTATCCAGTGATGCAGTAAGTTACTGATCTCCGTCTCAGGGTCAGTTTATGAAATGGACTGTTTTGTCTTGGTTTTAACATTGTAAAACTCATCTTTACATACAGGAGCAACAACATAGTAGTGTCCCCTCTTTTGTTTTCTTCTGTCTTGTGTCTCCTCAGTCTCCGTCTTTCACGGTCTCTACTGTTGTATCTGCGTAACTCAGCTGAGCCAACCAACCTCGTGATGTCACAGGCTAGAGTACTGCAACATGACAGCGCTTTTGCCACGAAAGATGAAATGGATCTTCTTTTTTTCTTTTATATGCTGACATTTGTCATGTTTGTTATATAATTGCTCATTAGAGAGGAAATCCATTTAGTAAACCAGCTTAACTTGGTTGAACGTTTCATTTCCACTTTAACTGGAAGTTGCTACCACAACATGGTGCTACAGCGATGATGATTACCCATAAATTGTGCAGACAAGCAATGGGCGTGTAACATTTGTACAGAATTTCATGTCAGTCCTTCCAATAGATGTTGAGTCATTTCAAATCTCAACAACATTACAAAATGTCTTTGTCATGGAGACGCTGGTGGAGAGGTCAGGTGTCATCAATGTCACACGGATTCATTGTTTGGGAACCAGGAAAAAAAAAAAAAATTCCCCTGTAGCAGATATAAATACTTACACAGCCACACCTGCAATCATCATGGTGTTGAAACATGAGGAAAACTTTACTTGTCCTATGACTACAAGCATCACTAGCATGATGACAAGAGCTTAAAACATTACAATAATGTAGCTGATTACATTCTTTCTCTAATTAGCCTACCATTTCCGTCATCATTAATTATAGTTATTATTTAATGGCATCATTATTATCGTTAATCGTTATTCATTTACTATTATGTAATGTTGCATTATCCATCGTAACAGCAGCAACTCCTTCCGGTGAATTAGAAAATAAATAATGAATGTAATGTGTGTTTGTGTCGGCAATTTTTTAAAGAAAATTCAAAAAGCCTTTTTGCGCTTATATTATGAAAAACAACACAAAATATCCTATTTCATTTTCATTTTTTCAGAAGAACTAGAAATAGTGGCCCACTCTTGGTCAGTATAGGATGATAGTTCACTGTTTGTACAGTATGTGTGTGTGGTAGTACAGGGAGGAGCACAGTTTGTAAATGTCAAGTTTAGCTGGGGGTGAAGGTGGTGCACACACAGACAAAAACACAACAAGACAGGCAGACACACGCACACAGCCAACTTTCTGTACAGACACAATGCAATTACTAAAATCCGTCCCTGAGGGGAGAGGAGGTGATGGGCAGGAGGCCGCCCCGGCTGTGTGGGTGTGTGTGTGAGAGAGAGAGAGAGAGAGAGAGAGAGAGAGGGAAAGAAATATAATTTTAAAATGATTTCAACAAATAAACCAAACTTAGAGAAGAGGTAAAATTCAAAAACAGTAAACATTCTCGTCGCAATGAAAAAATAAAGGCTCCTCCCACTGACCACAAAAATCCTCCAATAGCCCACATGACTGAACTTCACCTGTACACCTGTGTGGTGTAGTTAACATGTTTAACCCTGAGGTGAACTGCCACCAGTCAAAACACAGCCATGTTTTCACCTAGCAGAGCGCATCCACACAAAACCAATCTAGCAAAAGAACTAGGGCCGCAAGTAATTACTATTATACTACTAAAATGGTGATCGCAATTACTTAAACACCAAGATAACATCATCAAATGTCTTGTTTTGTCAGTCTAAAAGCCAAAGATATTCACTTCACTATCACAAAAGACAAAGAAAGCAGCAGATCTTTACAATTCACACGCTGGAATTGGAGTATTTTTTGGTATTTGTGCTTGAAGAATGACTGAAACAATTAACTAGTTATCAAAATAGTTAAAATAGTTGCCTCCCAAACCCATAAACCACAACCTTAATGAATCAAATAAATCCATGTATGGCAAACATACACTTTGGAAACCAATTCGACACCCATCCCTATAATTAGGACCCTGACTACCCATTTGTCACTGGCCAGCTCGTACAGGAACAGCCGGTTGTCTTTTAAGGTAATAACTCAGTCGAACACAAACACGCAGACCCCTCATTATTCTGAATGAGGTCATTGCGTTGACACAGTTGGGGTGCTGCTGCAGCGTGTTTAAC
This sequence comes from Sebastiscus tertius, assembly GCA_916701665.1. Classification (NCBI taxonomy): domain Eukaryota; kingdom Metazoa; phylum Chordata; class Actinopteri; order Perciformes; family Sebastidae; genus Sebastiscus; species Sebastiscus tertius. Next base: position 166,806 of record CAKAOH010041076.1, read on the forward strand.
CTGGTTCCACTTTTGCTTCAACACAATGTGACGTCATCTGGCAAGGCGCTGCGTGGGCCAATCAAATACATGCAAGTGCACATTCCTGTGCGGTGTATTGTCTACTGTTTACCTGGCAATCATCACAACAAAAGATAAATGATTGATGATGAAAAGGATTGTCACCATGATAGCTTTCTAGAGGTGTAAAATCCTATCTCATAGTATTATAAGTTGCTGTGCAGTGTTTGGTTGCCTGATTAGACTTCAAACTCATGGATCTGTTACTCAACCTTTCACCAGTACCTGAAACAACAAGCCCCGACCAACGCAGAGCCCTGCATTTTTAAGATGTTCTTTAAATGTCCGACTGCCCATTGACACCTTTTAAAGGTTCTATATATACAGGATCCAGAACATTAATATAGCAGCAAACAACTATTTGCTATGTAAAGATATCCTGGAGTAATGTCTACCTGAGCAGAGAATGAAGTCGCTCTCCCTCCGTGTGTGTTGTAATCCGAGTTTCTCCTTGCTTTCTTAACGCCATCCCGACCCACAATGTCATCGTTACAAAACTCACAGTTCAGATCGTATCACAGTTTTGAGTCACGGATCAGATCAGCAGAATAAAAGGGAGCAAATACAACTTTTAGAGATGCACCAATCACGTTTTTTTGGCATAGATACAGATTGCCAACCGTTGATGAGCCATATCAGCCGATACAACTCGTTTTTGTTGTTGTTTTTAAATTTAAATGTTATCATTTTACATTTGCATAATAACACACAACTGTATATAAAACTCCATTTTACAAGATTACATTTGAACACATCATAATAATGTTAGAATTAACCTTAACCCAATACTTTTTACTGAATAGATCCTGAACGCACCATAATGTAACTCAATGGAACATGCGTACATTCGCTGTTAGCGCCGGTGCTGCCAACGTGAACTACTGTAGCTCTCCTCCTTCTGATTTCAACACAGATTTGTCGTTCACAACGTAGCATTATCAGGGATCGACACCTAGGAAGTATTAATACTGATCTCCCGATCACATATTTTTACTGAATATCATCCGATAACAATCAGCAGTAAAACTTTATTTCACACTACGATGGTTAAACTGTGTTATTATTCCACGATTCACCTGCGTGCCGAACCGTGGGTGGGGATCCGTACAGATCAACTACGGTTCGTTACACCACTAATGTTAACACTATGTGCTCTGTCAACACTGTTGCCATTGTTTTCACTGTTATCACTGTTATCACTGTTATCACTGTTAACTGCTAGCCACGGGCTCAGCTGTCTCCATGTTGAGAGCCGTGTGGCGGCAAGAAATGCTCTGAATTCTGTATACAGCACCTTTGAACAAGTTCCCAACCTTATCAAACCAAAAAGTTGTGAGTTGCCCTCCCCTCCTGCCTCTCCCAGCAGCAGGCGTGACAAACATCGAGGGGGAACTGTAAACCACAAGGTGAAACATGTTCTCACAATAAAGTCCTTCTTTAAACTACAAGTGTTTTTTGAGTTTTGACCTCTTCAGCATCACACAGACCTCCACAGGATCCTACTGTATGTAAACTGGCTGCCTGCTGTGAAGCACTTTGTATCTTTGTTATGAAAATGCTATATAAACAAAATTATTATTATTACTAATATCGAGAATGAATGAACTTTATGTGGTACCATTTTGGACAAAACTCAAAATGCAGCTAAATTGCCTGACTGAAATTACTGAGACTACATTAATTGAACTTGACACAAGGGAGAGATAAGTTTGTTCATTCGTGAAACATTTGACTCCTAAAGGCACAAAGACACACACACACATACCGACACTGGGCTGGGTCAAACTAAAAATCTGCCTGACCGCCCCGGGGCAGGTCACACCCGACGTTACGTAAAACAGTAACATGCTCTCCTGCATCTCCTGGATTATAATCTGTTGAAATGTTTCAGTGGTTCCTCTTGGTTTAAGGATGTTTAAGGAAACATAAGTCATCTTTACCAACTAGAGCTGTGCTGATTTAAAAAATTAGATTACAACTAACAACAACAGCGAGCACTTACTGTTATATTGTTGTCCACAGAGATGAGTTAGTTAGAGGAATCGCAACAAAGTCGTCCAGACCCTCCAAGTGTGTTACCATCAGATTCACAACAATGATGAAGAGGTGTGTTTTTTAGGTATTTCTATGGTTTCCTCTCTGTGCCTACAATAAACACAATAAACACAAGACACCAGCACTGGTGTGTGGTGATATGGTGGTTGGAAGATAGCCAATGGCAACAAGGCGTTGTGGAAACGTAGTTCCGTGGAAGGCAGAGAGATAGAAATGAGATACCAGGTAGGATTTCACTGGAACCACCGGCCTCTCAAAACACGCAGGCGAGATTAAAATGTCACACATTCTTCTGGTGAACTTCTGCTTAACCATGACACTCTGATGATCTTGATTCACAACTTTACAGCTTTGCAATCATTTCTGCTTTTCCACGCAGTCAGAACTCTTCTCATTTCTTTGTTCTTATATGTCTTCCCACATTCTAGAAACCAATCATTTGCTGGATGCTGATCTCTAAATATAATATATGTTATTATGTGAATATACTTGTTTGAGATGAACCAAGCCTGCACAGAGTTAATCACCGGTGATCACCACACACTGCATGTTTGTTAAAATTGTCTGGTTTGCTCCCAACTTCATCTATAACAACAATCTCTCAAAACAAAGTGTTGTTGTTGCTCTCCACTGACTGCTAACTCTCAGTGCATGATGGGGAACAACAGGTTTTCAAACAAGCCAAATGCAGCAAGGCCGGGCGGATAAATCCAGCTACCACTTGTTGTCACGGTTGATAGTTTTGATTCAATAATAATCCACGTCAGTGCAGGAGCAATGATCACATGAGATGAAGATGAAAAACAAGAACAGCCTTCAGTGTGTGTCCTCTTGACCTTACTCGTTTGCTTTCCTCACGCCCGTTTCTCCTCTCGAGCCCAATCAGAGTGATTTCTTTCACCGACGAGCTCCAACGCAGATTCAACATACTGAATTGGCCGAAAAAACTCAGACACGGGCAGACTAGAGCCGATGGTGCGGGAAACACAGAAAAAACTAGGCCGATGGACGCTCACCAACAGCCCCAAACTGTCCGACGGCTGACCGTCAGCTTGGCGTGTCAGGGCCTTAAGTGTTAAAACTGCCATCCTCCGGGGCTTCTCTATTTCAATGTCCCCTGGATCATGTGGCACACACAGTTTTTCTAATGCACACCCACAGTTTTTTTCTGGCTACGCTAGTGGTGGTGGCGCTAGAGGAAATGTCCGGGGATCACCAAAGTCATTAGGATTCATCCTCTGGGGAGCACGAATGTCTGTATTAAATTGTGTGCCAATGTATCAAATAGTTGTAGAGATATTTCAGTCAGGACCAAAATGGTGGACAGACCAACCAACACACAAAAACACACACGGGTCAAATTGGCAGAATGAATATCTCCACATAACAGATGTTCTGGCACACTGAACAATTATCTGGGAGAGTCCGCTGTGGTTTGGACAGGTAACTGAACCTCCCTGCCACTCCCTCATAACCTCCACTGCTTATTGTTAAGTATACAGGCTCTCACACACACATTAGTGTAACATTAGTGTACTCTATTCAAAATTCACAATAACAAAACACACCATAAACTGCAGACAAGAGGAGACACACCAGGCCGCCACATTATCAGAAAAACAAGAAGACGAAGCTCGAAGACAAAACATTGTGCAAGATATCTGCGAGCGTGTTTCACTTGAACCTGTCATAAACAGATTGAGAGATACTCAGAGATAACGAATTTTGGAGACTGTAAGACACTCTGATTGCTCTCCAGATATCTGACATCTGAGAGACAGCTGAGCTCTGGCTAGTAGCTACCATAAAGTAAATGTGAGTGAGATTATGATCTACCTTTAATATGATCTCTGTTTTGCAACATCACATTAGATGAATACTGTGCGTTTGTGTAATGAAGACAGATGACTCTCACTCTCAGCTATGTTAAAGTATATCAACGTCTCCGTTGGGAACAATCACATCTCTGTCTCTATATTCACCACAGGCAGTATGGCGTAACCGCACACACAACACTGTGAGAAAAAACACTAATTGATCATATCAAAAATCCTCTGGGCTCCAGAATTCCTCTGCCGTCTACATGTTCCCAGTATAGATGTACTGGGAGAATCAGAGCAGGTAGTGTGTTTGTTTGTGGCTCGTCACTAAGAGTGAGTTTGTCTTGTGGTGGCATTTAAAATATCACTAACGGAGACATGAAGTCGCCCTGAAGGGAAATCAATCCGCCCTAATGAAGAATGCTATACACAACACACATAAAAAGCAGCTATTGTTGTTCAGTGTCATTAAAAATGACTCAGGGAGGAGTTGATCATGCGATCATAAAGTTACTTTATAATTGATCTGTCTCTCGTTGACAACATGAACCCGACTCACCTTGATGCAGAGCCACAACAGGAAGCTTGACACTAATTACTTATTGCGGTGTTTCAGACCTCACTCAACTCGATCTCACAGTAAGGCGTATAAATAGCACGATATTACCTGCGTCATGAGGACGCATTTTAGGCTTTTCGTGTGTCATTTGTTATGTCGCCACGCAACAAAACTATGGCAATGTCTGCAGTTAGGTTTAGGAAAAACGTTGTGGTTGCGCTTAAAGGTCCAGTGTCAAAGACATTTCGTTCACTTCAATTTCAAATTGCTTCATTAACCCTGCATTTAGCTTTATAATTTTAAATTACTATGGACATGGACAGTAATCGAAGAAATCCCAGATAAACACTAAAACCTCTTCAGTTAATTAGTCCTTGGTCCAAAGCCAACATGTTCACCAAACTGAATACTGTACAAACCTGTTTCAAGTGAGACATCTTGCCAACAGACAAACAGATATGATAGCTACATTGTTCTGTAATTGGAAAATAAAATCTTCTTTGTAAGGAAAGATTGACTGTACCTCCGGGGCATATATTGGCATTCATGCCAAGTTAACTTGAAAACATATTTGCAGAAAGTAGATGATAAATTTGAGAGTGCTCAGAGGCTGACTTTTTCATTTACCTTTTTCTGGTTTGAGTTGGCTGTTTTCCCAGACAGAGCAGGACAGGTTGGCAGACTGAATTAAACTCAACAAGTACAACCAGTCCAGAATGCACTACCTGGAAGTACCATACCTCCAGGTAGTGCATTAGGCTGTACTTCATGTATGCAACAACAGCCTGGTTGAGGGGAGTGTGGAGGGAAGCATACAACACCGCCAGAGCGAGACTGAAAGCTGGCATCAGGGAGGCAAAGCGGCGGCATCAGAAGAGACTGGAGGGAGACCTCAACAACAACAACAACACCAAAGATATGTGGCAGGTGATCCAGAATATCACAGGCTACAAAAGCAGGAGGGCCCCCATCATGTTTGAGACCACGTTGCCAGATGAGCATAAAGGACCGGTCCATCTGTGTTCGGTTAATCTTTATTTCAAATGGAAACACCCACTCACTTGTTGCTAAAAGCAGTAACGTAGGTTACCAAAGTAAGCTAAGAAATGGCTGTCTGATGGCGAGGTAAAGCGGTTGTTGACGGGAGCAGCAGAAAATGTAGTTTAGCCACCTAAAAAAGTCAATATCAGTTTAAGTGTACGCTATATTTTGAACATTTTCACTGCTTTACCTTGCCATCAGACAGCCCTTTCTGACTGGGAATTGAAGCCGTTATATCGCGGCCTTTAAAGCCACCAGACTCCATTAACAAAAACAGTCATTTTACCTCACACAACACAGGACTTGCTGGTCAACCACTGCATCGATCGATTAGTTTGTTTGTTATTTTTGTGACTTTCGGATCCAAACTAATGCGGCGTCCATACAGCAGTACATTGCTTAGCTTCTGTGCCGGTACTCCTATCAGCTTATCCAAACTGGGAGCGTGCCGACCGCCATCTAAGTTACTGTATATGTAGCAGCGTCATCATGCAGAAACCTGCGTCAGGTCACATGGGAAAAGGTTTTTAGAAGGACTTGGGAAAATTGTATTTTGACGCTAAAACATATGTACCAAAAATGTAATGTTCAGATTTGAATACATAAGGAACACCACTGGGAAGCTACAAAGTGATATGAAAACCAAAAAAATAAAATAAAATAATGGACCCTACCTTTAATACTGTCTTGGAGTGAAAGATGGTGAAGACACACTGACCCGTGTCTACATCAGTGGGGCTGAGGTGGAGCAGGTGCGCAGTTTTAGGATTCTGGGAATCAGCCTCACAGAGAACCTGGACATCACACATCTCCACCCTGGTTAAGAATAGCAATAGCATCCGTTAGGTTAGCTTAATCAGACATTTCCCACTCTAAAGTATTACTGTAACTCTGAGTATGACGCGTCGCCCTCTGTCTCTATGTTTTGTTCTCAACTGTAACAATGAAACGCATTTCAATGTTGGCCGAGGCTCAAGGCTGTTGTAGTATTTAGACCCATCCGCTGCGCTAAAATCACTGACAAAAATCGATTGCTCAGAAATAAAGCTGAAAGGATTATAACTAGTGGCAATAAAATAAACCTAGGGTCATTACATCATACGCTGAGGGAAGGAATTTCATTACATCTGGCACAAACGTCCACTTGGTGGTCAAAGGTCAAGGTCACTGTGACCTCACAAAACACGTTTTTGGCCGTAACTCAAGTATTCATTTGATAATTAAATATGACAATTTCACACAGGATATAATGATGAAGTGATGACATTTTAGACAGACATGGATGTAAACTGCAACTTGACTGGTTGGCAGAGACATACATCCACGAGGCACTAATTCTAGCTGTAATCAAAACTATAATTAAAGCTTGCATCAAACTCCTTACATAACGTCTTATATAAGTCGACCTGCAGTAACAGTAGTGGATCCAGAGTTTGGGAGCCGGCCTGATGGAAGTCGCCCAGTTATTCAGAGCGGGGCTGGAATAATGCCCGGCTTTATAATAGACGACTCCTTCCGCCACACAATTACTGATTCTTCTACAAGAAGGGTGGGGCAAGAAAGAGACTTTGGGCTCAAAGATAGCCGGTGTGTGCGCAGCTTGTGTGTGTGTGTCTCGATCAATGTGTGTAGTGCGTGTGTGTGTGTGCAAGTTGGGTGGGGGCTCAATGAATCGTCTCTCCACCCTGCAGGGAGTTGTGCTTCCTCTCCAGGGTTCAGAAATAACCAACAGACAGCTTTATTGTTCAAGAAAACCTGCCTGCTGTCTCTGCCTGTTGCACACGCATGCATGCACGCACACACACACACACACACACACAAAGACCCCCCTCTCCTTTTACAGATCGGAGTAACCGACAAGTAGAGTCTTGGTTACACCCTGGCTCTGAGGAAGGGAGGAAGAAAGAGGGTGAGAGAGCGCGAGCAGGGGGTAAAGGGAGGGGTTTTGTGGACACTCGATGTGCTGACAGGACAGCGGTGGTCACACCCTAACTGCGGCGCCTGACCTTCTACAACAAACAGAAACACCCTTGCACACATACAATGACACTTGCACACACACACACACACACACACACACACACAAACCTGTAACATCATCCTTCTCTGCTTTCCAGTGAGGACGTCTTTTCTCTGCTCAGCCTGCTGGTCCATGTTAGCAGTTTGTGACTCAGCAGGACGACTACAATCTGCCTCTTTCATAATCTGGGCCTCTTTCACTCTGAGGTCACTGCTGGAGCATCTGCAGCACACTGTGCTCTTATGTCCTCAATACTCACTACTTGAGCTACTTGTACTTTACTTTAGTATTTCCATTTTATGCCACTTTATACTCCTGCCCTGTTAGATTTCTAACAGGACAGGGATACTTTATAATACAGCCTGTGATTTAATGTGTTTTATGAATTAGGTACCAATAAGATACTTACAGGTTACTACTTTTACTTAAACCTGCAGTAGGCAGAATATTTTTGGCATCATTGGACAAAATAATCCTAATAACCTTTCAGCATATTGTAATTCAAGTGTTCTGACAGAAAACTAGACTTCTGCACCTCCTCATGGCTCTGTTTTCAGGCTTTAAAATATCTAGCCCGTGACGGGAGACTTTGGCCAATCACAGGTCATTTCAGAGAGAGCGTTCCTATTGGCTGTTCATTCAACGGAGGCAGCTGTAAATCACTCGCGAACTCCGATCAAACGGTGCTCCGGCTGGTGGGCGGTGCTTTGTATTTCCTCAACTGATCTCGACATGGCTGCCGGCTCACAAACTTTCTCATTTTACAGCTAAACAGTACACTACAAGATGTTTATGAAAACATTTTACGCGTAAAATAGGCATTACAGTAACAGAATATTGATTCATATTTGATCAGCGCTGTCTAGTTTGACCGTTTGTTCGGAGTTTGCGAGTGATTGACAGCTGCTCAGAGACAGCAAGGCTCCAGCTCGGCTCTGATTGGTTGTTTTCCTCCGGTCTGTGAAATCTTGCAGATGCCGTTAGGAGCACTAGAGGACACAGAGGCACAGTTTTTTTTCAGATTATCTGTCTCATACACTACTGTATGTAGGATATAATAACCGTTTTATAAAAATAATCTTCTTTAATCATATTTGCTCCAGTTCTTCCCACTGCAGCTTTAAATGTACAGAGGAAGAAAACAAGACTGTGGGGAACAAGGGAGTAACACTTGGCCACTGTAACATGGCTGCTCAGACATGCCCAGGTTTACAGTTGATTAGTGGTGATTCATATTCAATCTTTTATGGCTATAAAAGAAACAACTGATGAATTAAACTAGTGCAGTGCTGTTCAAAACATGCCTGTTTATGGGCTGAAAGGTTGGTCTATGACAGGGGCAGACTTCACCGTTAGTGCCTGGGGCCCCAACTAAAAGGGCCGCCTCTAACAGCTATTGATTTATTATGATGTTCATATATGACAAATATTTAATTATGTAAACCATTCTAACTCATTGTACCTCAAAATAACTTAAAAAAGGCCCCTAAATCACCCCCTTAAAAACACCTTGCGGGTCGCGGTTGCTCGCGGTCAGAGACATCGGTGAAATACACTCAGCAAAGACAATTTCCAAACAGGCGTATAAGTCACTTGCTTTGACATAACCACCAGGGATTGTTTATTCAAAATGTATTAATATTGCACCAAATTCGACAAAGCACTCTCTTGGGTCCCCAGCAATACACCCGCCAAGTGTGAAGTAGATTAGATGAGCGGTTCTTGAGATATGCGGAGGACACACACACCGACAGACAGACAGAGATTCCTCGCTTTATAGTTAGATAAGACGTGTTTCCTATCCTATCATATATTAGCAATAATAACTTGGCTGTATTGTATTATTGAGGGTTTGGCCCGATACAGATCATATATTTTATGACCTTTGATTTCATAAGTGTTAATCAGCTCACATATCAGCAGTCATAAATCATTATTTTAAAATGCCAGCTGCCTGTAACCTCAAACCAACGCTTATCTACATATATTTTTAATTTATAACACTGTTTACCATCTCAAACACTCACTGAGTCATTATGACATGCAGGACAAATTACAAATTGGAACATTGTTAGAAAAACCCTCCGTTCTTATATTTACAAAATGCTTAATTGTGCTTATTTGTACAGCAGTTTGTCACTTTTATAGTTTCAAACAGCCACATAATAAATGGCAGGAGTGATGTTTCTGTTGATCATAGAAGACAGAGAAATAATCAGAAAGGAGTGTTTATCTAATTTCCATAAACTGTGATGTGTCAAACACTTATCATGCACACAAACACACTTCAAATTAAATGTAGGCAGATTACAGAGGAATGTATGAATCAATCACTGAACAACATCATTATGCAACAGAAACATGTTAACTAGCAGTTTAGACATGTGGAGCTGCAACGTCTGGGTGGTATGTTGAAACACACACAGTTACACAGACAGGGATGTTGAAATGATCAGGGTGGGAGATATAATGTATGTGCAATTTCCTTGCTAAGACCGTTGACGTTTCTTTGAAAAAGACCTGCTGTTTCTTTCGGTTTATTCAGCATTGCACTCTGTGTGAGGTGCGTCACTCAGCTATAGTTTTCTCTATAAAATATAGAAATATAGCTGACTGACACACCTCACACAGAGTGCAAAAATAGAAATCTTTAACAGAAATTGTGTCAAACTATTCTGAGTTACTGCATATGTTGATTGGATCTTTAAAAGGGGACAATTTAAATGTTTTTTATGGAAAAATCTATGTGACAAGAGAGGATTGTAAGGGCAGTGATGTCGTCCATGGAACCAAAGTACTCCAATTACTACTTGTAGTAGAAGTAGTAGTAGTTAGCTGTGTTTTTTAGAGACTTTATAAAACTAATAAATCCAATAATGAATGTTTTCTGTGATTATATATCTATTTTCTTCTTCTTCTTCTTCTTCTTCTTCTTCTCCCTCTTCCTGTTTAATGGCGGTTTACAACCGTTACTTATAAAGTGCGTACCATCACCTACTGTACCGGAGTATGTAGTATGAGACATTATCCCTGGACTACTTTATATCATTAGGTAAATAAAGTAATAATTAAATGATAGTATTTATAATAATTTATCCATTTATCCGTGTTGAAAGGAGTTGTTGTTGTTGTTACTCGCGCGACACAAACACAAACTACACGGAAGCACCAAAACCGCAAAGTTCTATCTAGTGAAGCCCGTCTTGCAAAACAGTCTTGGCCGCGGTCGGAGGACGCGGGGGAGACTTCGGTCTCCAGGGCCGGAGTCTCTGCTGTACTCTGCTCCGCTGCCTGACTGCTTGCCTTCACTCACACCACGCGCGTTCTCGCGTTCTCGCGTTCTCGCTCTCTCGCTCCACCTCTACACGTGCATGTGCGCACACTACACACTGCAGGAGAGTTAGTTTAGCTCTGAGAATATCTAGTGAATGTACAGTGGACGTTTGTGCAGAAATAACTGCTGCAGCTCCTCCAGACCAACAGAGGTTTCCCGTGTCTTGTGAAGTGACGGTGCTCCGCAGCGAGTAATGTTATCGTTTCCGACGGGTGCCGTTGTCTCCCCTGTTCTCTCAGGTCGTGGTCGGGAGGCTGAAGCAGGAAAAGCCAACACGAGGATCAGCAGTGATTCATGGAGAGACCTTCGTCTAATCAGCTAACATTACTGCCAAGCAGGTGAAATATAGAGTGATATTTTGGTTTTAGCTGACGTGTGTCGCCTCACTGTTTTAACGGATGCTTGCTCACATTCAGGCAGCGCGTGGAAACGGGCGAGTGCGAGCAACAGGACGCTGACTTTCGTTGACTTAACGGTCACAGGTGTCGCTGTTACAACCAATTTCTGATTCTTACAAAGAGTCCCTTTAACACTGTAAATGGTAAATGGACTTGCATTTATATAGCACCTTAGTCTACCGACCATTCATAGCGCTTTACACGACATGTCAGCATTCACCCATTCACACACACCCATTCATACACTGATGGCAGAGGCTGCCATGCAAGGTACCACCCTGCCCATCAGGATCTAATCTAAATACTCTTTCACACACCGATGGCACAGCCTTCGGGAGCAATTTGTGGTTAAGTGTTTTGCTCAAGGACACCTCGACATGTGTAATAAAGGCAGGATTTGTGCACACTGCAGGCGGTCCAAGCAGGTGAAGCAGTTTACCACCTGGAAGTGTGATGAGGTCCTCTGTGTCAGTGCAGATAGGAACTGCTTTCAGGAATAGCACTCCTAACTTAGACAAAAAACGAAAAGGGACCTTATTGAAAGAAGTGTAGTTTTTAACTCTAACATTGTCTGTCAAATAGTAATAGATTACTTCTAATGCTAGTAACAGCATTGCATTTTTTGCTTCATGTAAAACAATAAAACAGAGAAAAAAGACACCCAATAGACTGCAGCTTCTTCTGTTTCCTCTCCTATTCCTGTAACTAATGTTAATATGAAATGCATACTTTTCTGTACAGTAGAGGTTTCCCCCAAGATCGACAAGCCCGACCACACAGCAGGTCGAGTATAATCAGGAGCTGGCTTTATGGCCTCCATCATTCTGAATTATCCAGGTGCTTCAGGTAAAGTAGCTGCTTATCAGGATTTAGTGCTGCCGTAGTGCTTTATGAGCTGTTACTGACACCATTCGACCTTTTGTACTGACCAGTGCACTCTCATCTTAGTGCTTGATGTGCTGCTACGTGTCTTTAAACAGAGCATCATTAATGATTACATCCACCTGAATTACTTTATACACCACATAAAAGGATGAAGTAGGAATTTATTGGTGTGTAAAGGTGAGCTGATAAAGATAACCAGCTAGCAGTGTAGCTCAGTCAGTCAGTCAGTCAGTCCGCCACTTTTATGCAGACTGATCTATCTCAACAACTACTGGATGAATTGCAATGAAATTTGGTAAAGCCATTCATGGTTCCCAGAGGATGAATCCTACTAACTTTGGTGATCCCCTGAGTTTTTCTTTTAGCACCATCATGAGGTTCACATTAGTAGCTTTGAGTGAATTGTCACAACGTTTGGATGGATTGCCATAAAATTTGCTATACTAACATTTATGTCCTCCTCAGGATGAATTGTAATAACGTCGGTGATTCCTTAACTATTCATCTTTCCATCATCAGGTCGAAATTAAAATTGTAATGCTTCGGTGTATGACCAAATACCTGACAATCTAATGACATTTCCATCAGCCTCAGCAAATATTAGCATGCTAACACGCTAAACTCAGGTGGTGAACATCAGGCTATACCTGAAAAATCAGCATGTAAGTCATTAGCCGTGTTTCCATTCAACTGTCAAGCTAATTTTAAGCGAACTTTTGAAATGTCCCAAAAAAAAATGTGATTTAGGTGCGTTTCCATCAACTGGTTATGGAGCGAATAACCGAGGCTACAGCGTAATTTGGTCAGAAGTTCCACCACTTTAAGCAAGCATTAAAACTTTTGCGCAGTTGAGGAAGTTTTATTGAAATTTGCCGTTTCCATACAGCTTTTCTAACGTGGCACACAAAATGTGCATAAAAATATGTGAATGGAAATACAGCTATTGTCATTGTGAGCATGTTAGCATGCAACTTAATCTCCAATAACAGATTCTGCATTCACATGTAGAATCTGTAGGATACGGGACAAGAGTTTGGTACTGGAAGCGTTCTGGTTTCCCTTTGTAGTCCGAGTAGTATTGACCAATCACGTCTTTGGTTGAATGCAGGTAAACAGTCCGTGTGGAGAGCAAAAGAGGCCGAACGCATTGGCCAAAATGCAATCTGGGAACCCAGGTTATCGTCTGACGATGATTTAGCTTTTTATTGGTTTAAAGTTAGTTTGTGAGCTGACTATTTGTGAAACAACCCGGTCGAACACATCTCTCAACTCCAACTCCAGTCTCACATCTCAAGTTGCTTATCGGATTGTATGAGCAGCGCACGGAAAAGGAACTCTTGGCCCAGATATCCGCTGGCCCCCAGAGGCTTATCCATCGTCAGACTGATAGTCGATGGGTTCAGAGATTGCGCTTACTAGCATGCTTTTCTACCAGATGGAGGGGAACGGAGCTTGATAACCTCTGATATCACACAATACACTGCCCTCAAACTACTTGTGTATAATTGATTTGTAATTATCACATCCTCAGCTTGAAAATCCCTCTCTCAGGCTGACTCAGAGTGTGCTGGATCATGGTTGTAGGAGGATACCGGCATGTGGTGGAGCTCGGTGCAGGGCAGGGCAGGGCAGGGCAGGGCAGGGCGGGGCAGGCCTGAGGTGGAGTGTGGAGGGGTAAACAGAAGCCAAGTCCAACAAAACAAAACTCTGGGCAGCGGCACAACCCCTGGCAGTCTGCTCGCAGCTGGCACAGAGAGACACATAAACACACTGTACTGTAGACACACACGCTGTACACATAAGCTCTGTTTACACACAGCGTAGGCGGCACTCTAGACGGCGGGTGATCCTGCTCCCACTCGGTTCACTCAACCAGAGAATTAAGAAGATCTGTACACAGATGCTGAGTTTCAACCACAATCACGCGAGATTCCTGAATAGATTACATGTTTGTGCCCTTTTCAACCTGGTCTGACAGCAGGTGCACACACGCACACACACACACACGTACACACAATTGTAGCTGTTACGACACACTGCATGATAACCGAGCCTTTAACACAGGCACACACATGAGATGGGCAGGGCTGCTCGGTTAAGTAGGGTTATGTAGCTTATAAAAAATCCACATAAGCGTCCAGGGGATCATCATAGATTAGCAGCATCAAGCCTCAGTGAGGCTGGCGATTGACAGGGTGTGGCCACGTATCAAGCAGCCATGCAGTTTACCTGCTGATCGGTCTCATTAGTGGAGGGAGGAGGGTGTGTCTGGCTTCTGGGTGTTATGTCAAGAACTTGACTCCTTTTGTCGCTGCTTCATGGAAATCTCCATTCAGCGGGAGTGTTTGGTTTGGCTCAAGACTTGAGCTGTGTCTTTAAAGCATAGTGATCGGTGCAAGAGTTCACCGACGACACTAATTATGGCTAATAACAATGTGATTATTTTGCTGATCCCTGTAGACAAAGTCTTTCATCTTGCCCTCGTCTACAGGGCACGTCAAAGGTCGCTTACAGAGCTGTAAGTGAGTAAGTAGTTAACATACATTTTAGCATCAGAATTCATTTGACTGTGACAGTAGACATGCAGACAGCAAGTGTGGGAAAAAAAGAGAGGAGATATTAACAAACAAACTGGGGTATTTTGTCCCACAATGCAATGCACACTGTGCACAGAGGAAAAGGAGGCACGACTCACACCTGCAAAACATTAAAGGGGACAAATCATGAAAAACTTTTCAGTGCTTGTGCGCATACATCTGTGCATCTGGAATTCCTACCAACCCACAAACTGAAACAAAACAACCAAGTCAGTTTTTTTGTGGGCTGCTTAGATCAGAAAACATGTGACTCAACAAGCCGTTGAGATTTGGCTCCGCATCCTATGTGACATGCGGGCTCATTAGAATAAACCACCCACAGCTTGGGAACTACCTTTGCAAAAGTGCACCATATTTTTCTTTTTCTGGAGAGGGGCTTAAACGGAGCGTTTCAGACAGAGGGTGAAAATAAGCATGATATGTCCCCTTTAATATAAATTGTGAATGGTTGTAAGATTGAGAAAGATCTCAGAAGACAAAGTGGAAAAAAAAATGAAACCTTTAGAAAGATATTTTGTTTTTTTCTTTGGCATTCAGAAGTCACAGTATGATTGACTGTGCATGGTTAAGCCTACATTAACTGATTTTTGTGGCCACTTTGTGTGCAGTAGAAACAAGCTGTAACACCAAATTAATATAAATATATATGCCCTTTTAAGTTGATATGGTGAATTTGTTAGCAAACAGCTGCTAACACATACAGCAGTTACAGAGTAATCATTTATTTGGAGACGTGTTTCTAGCCACCTGGAGAATATACATCTAATGTACGCTCTTTTAGCTCTGTTTTTGGTCTCCACCAACCCCTGAGGGAAATATCTGCCTCTTTAGCTGCTAAATGCTCCACTATGTTCACCAGCTAGTCGATAACTGTGTCCGTCTGCTGTTTGGTGCTGAGCAGGTAGAGTTCAGCGGGTTTTTATTGCTTTTTTGAGAGCATGAACCAAAAGTTGGCGTAAAGCCAAAACAATGAGCTTAGAGAAACTGCAGTCAGGTGAAAATTCCCTGTGGGGTTTTTGTCAACGTGAGTGACCCATTTCTCATTATATGCAGTTATTTAATCCATTGTTGATATAAAAATATTGATCTGCGCAGCTTTAAGTATGTTGATTGCTTGTATACTAACTGTAAAAACACTAAAGATACGTGTGAGATATAGAACTGGGACACAGCAGGGTATAATTTAGCCAAAAGAGAGGCTTTAATCCCATTGCTCTTGTTCAGAGATAACCTCTTTGAGGCAAAGGTGTGGAAATGTTGCCTTTATGAACGTTACCTCTTCAGTGTTTTGTTCTTTACCGTGATTTAACGGCAGAGTAAACTGTATAAAATACCTGTAATGGCCTTTATCATAGTTGTTTTTGTTAATTATTATGATCACGTGCTCACACGGAAACATCCTGATAAATAGGCGGCTCCACCCCGACCAGCTGCTTGATTAATGGGTGAACTCAAAAGGTCCTCAAACAGGTTTAGGAATGTGCCGAGAAAACGATCTGGCTGGGAGCTCTGTGTAATCATATACGCCTGTTCCTTTGAGCTAGACTTCGAGGAAATGTAGTCCTCCAAATAACAAAACAAAAATACAAGTTTGTCTGAAAAGAACAGGGCGTTTAGCAGTGGAGTGTACAAATACACAGCAAATGATTAGCATATTTTTAATGTGCCCGAAGTTTGTGATGCACAAACCTGCTTTTTTCTTTTTTTAAAAGTTAAAATGATGAATACTTTAAGGCCAAATTCTGTTTCATTGTGTATTTTCATTATTTTTTTTGGGCTGAGGTTCTGCTGTAGTTGATTTTTCTGTTGTGTACACACACACACACACACACACACACACACACACACACACACACACACACACACACACACACACACACACACACACACACACATACATGCATACTTAAAGAGTCACAACTTGCCCCAACATGCCTTTTTCCTCAACTGCAGGAGGAGTTCCAGGAAACAAATGCACGTCTGTGTTTTAAATACTGTGTACGGTATACTCCCATATGCTTGAAACCTTATATCAAGCCCGTAGCATTCAAAGTGACTGGCTTGTTTAGACAGGCGGTGGTAACAACCGACAGCATCTTTAACAGGGTGACACCTGACACACGTGAGTCCAAACTGTATGCAGGTACACACACACGCACACACACACACAGAGAAGTGTGAAAGGATATGAAATGTATTTTAAAGTACAGGATAACAATAATAGCAATAATCAATTAAAACACATGTGCAAGGAGAGTCAGGAGTAAAAGCTAGATATTTTTTACAGTGTAAATCAACAGATTTGTTGCCATCAGTGAAGTGCACAAGCACACATTTATACAAACACAGCAAGCTGCATCTGGGGTTGAATGAATTCAGTGTGTTGGATACAGTAAATGACTCATAGCTGACAGATTGTCTCAACAGCAGAGGTTTCCTGTTTGAAAGTTTCAGACAGAAGTGTGTTTGAAGTACTTTAAATCAATCTTTAAATCTGAACAAGCCTGTACTTCCCCTCATTAGAAAGGCTCAGCTACTTTTTTAATGATGCATCCATTTCCCTTTCTACACGGACGGATCTACGTGTATTCAAAGGTGAAACTACAGGATGTGAAATAGACTGGATTTATTGTGTTATGCTTCCTGTGAGCTACTGTAACTAAAGTTTAAGATGCATACAGGATCAGGAAACCGTGGAAGATCAGAAATACAGAGGAGAAATCAAATATAGTTCACCTTTGACCTCTAAATATGAGCACCGCCATCCAAGATCTAACTTATATAATACAGAAAGAAAAAGAAAAAAACACCTTGTCATGAAGCTTATTTCTTCACCCGTCCCTTCATCTCGCTTTATATCGCACTTTTTCTTTGGATAGATTTCAACTTTGTATTACTTACTTAAGTGTGATCGATAACCTGTTTGTTCGAGCTTGTTTTATAATAATAAAAGGACATTCTTTGGCTATTTTAGCCTTGTTGCATCCGACACAGGAGCATAAAACATATGAGTGAAGACACTCACAGACATTTAAAGACAAACATACATACAAGTACAGGTGCAAATGTAACTGTTTTTACAGTAGAGGCCCAGTGGGACAGCAGTGCTTCCTTTGGGGATTGTTGTTCGAATCAGGTGTGCATTTATATTTGTTAGAGAGTGGGAAGTGGGCACTTTGGGATAACACTCAAGGCTGCCATCCTTTATTTTTCTTTTTCTTTTAACCTCACCCCCCTTTGTTGTTATATTTCCATTCTTCTCCTCTCTGTATTTACTCTTTTTATTAAAACATTCTGGAGCTGGGAAGAAGATAAAGCTCAAGGTAAGGAGTCATCTTAACGTCTCACTTGACCTTCTCTTCCTGGGCCGTTCACAAACGGCTCTTCTTCCGGTCGACCTTACCATTTGGAAAAAATATTAGGTGCAGTTATGAGCCCTCTGGAAGAACCAAAGGGTGGGGAACAGAGTCCACAGTCCTGTTCGCCAGCCCTTCTCTGTCTTCCACCTTTGCCGCCGCTGTGTGTCCTTCAGAGGGCGGGGGGAGTGTGTGTCCATCGGGGGTGGTGTGTATGCCGAGGCTGGCGAGGAGGTCCTGTAGGCGTGTGACGGTGCTCGCTAGCTGCTCTTTCTCCTCCTCCAGCGCAGAAACGTGCTCCCTCAGCTGGCCCTCCGACTGGACCAAAACCTCCACTCGGCCCTCCAGGCTGCAGACGCGAGCGTGAGACACCTGAGGGAGAGGAGGACGGTTGAAATCAAAGTAAAAGAGAAGATAACTTGTCTCTATTTGTGTGTGTGTGTGTGTGTGTGTACCTGCAGCTCCTCAAGCAGGTCGAGGTTCTGCTGCCGGAGGCTCTGATTGATCCTCTCCAGCTGTGCGGCTCGCTGTTGTTGGTTGAGGGACAGGGGCGCGTCCAGCAGCTCATCCTGCAGGACGTGGTACTCCACCTCGTAGGCCTGGAGCTGCTTGGACATGTCCATCTGACAAACCTGATGAACACGGAGAGTGTTTACGATGTGCAGCAGCAATCTAAAAATCCTGACATTCATCCTTCTTGAATGAACACTCAGAAAAAACAAAACATTTTGCGCGTGGGATTGTAAACGGCAAACGGCACATTCATCAATGAGCTAAGAGAACATCCTCGGCTGATATGAGTCAACAGTTAACCTTTTACCTCAAGTCAGAAACGTTCCTATAAAAAGACATGAACACTCTCATATTGGAAGAAAATGACTGAACTTTACTTACTGTCTCGACCGCTAAAATGTGGCTGATCACTTAATGAACATCTTACATTTAGAGAAGATTTGATATGCTTTAAAGAACTAACTTTTGGAAACCCCTCATTAAGTACCTTGCAACTTAAAATTAGAAGATAATCTATATTTTTTAAAATAATGTGAATAAGATATGTGAGGAATTTGGACAGGTTAGGCTGACGGGATGTGGTTATCTAGACTCTTCGTTTCCCTTCTCTACTTTTTTCCCCCTCATTTTACAGTGTTGTCATCCTTTGGCTTTATAATCGTTGAAGAGAGCAACAACTGAATATTTGTTTTCTACATATGACCCAAAAAATATGTTTGAAACACGGGAACCTTTTTGCTTGTGTAACACTGATGGAATATTTCACCCCCAAAATGAGCATTTGTATATCAATCACTCACCCTGTGTTACCTTGAATTTGCAAAGTTGTTTTTTGCCTTCATGGTGATTGAAGAATCAAAAAACGGAGAACGTTCTCATATGGATTGAAATAAACGGGCGGGGGGGCGCGTTACAATCCAAGTCTCATTTATCCAGTCATATGTTCACTACTTCCCAAACGCATGCATCTTCGCTAAAAACCTAATATTTAAAACACTTCTGCATAAACAGCACTTGCAGTAGCGCGCCTGCGCAAGTGTGAGTCTGTTAATGCGGAAGTGTTTTAAAATAGCCTTTGTTTTCTAAACAAGTTTGGCTAACCTGTGGGTCTGTTTGCATTTCTTTCCTCGTCCGACTTCCTTACAGCGTTGTCACCGTGCACTCGTATCTTGGCAATCTAAGTTAGCAGATTGTGATTGTCCTGTACCTACACATCCATACCATGGATGTATAAAGAGAACAGGATACAGCGTCGGTGGCGGGGCCCCGTTCATTCCTATGAAAGTTGCTCAGTGGCGAATGGTGAAAAAAACGGCTTGACTTCCGACTGGAAAAGTGCTCGGATCTTCTGGCGATCTTCCGCATCCATTGGGCCCGTAGAGCAGGCGCAGTAGCGTCCGCTCGGTCACATGGCTCGGTCACAACCGTGTCGTCACGGCTTACTAACTTTGCCTCCCAGCCCTCGCTCCAGCCTCGGTCTGGGTCTCATTCACATGAACGGAGGAAGGGAAATAACTCTGGATTCGGCTAATATAGTGCATTTTACAGCTTTTAGGACCTAATGATTTAAATAAGGGCTATTCAAGTGTGCATACTGGGGAGTTGATTTACCTTAAAAAGAAAATATCCGCTGAGTTACAGACGTCTCAATGTAAGTCTATGGGAAAAAGTCTTTTTGGGCCCAATGGAATCAAGTGACGGACACAGAAGTTGTAGTACCACCGTTTGGCCACTACGGAAATTGGGATCAACGACAGACGCTCTTCCTGGGGGCTTGATATGTACGTGACTAATAAACAATGGAGACATGTTTTGCATATGCGGCTCCAAACATCCTGAAAGTACACTCCCAGTTTTTTTTTGTTGAAACTGTGAGTCACACCACAGTGAACATATAGACAACCTGGATAAGTGGCACTTGAGGGAAAGTACCGGCAAGCTAGAGCGTGACTCAACGCCCTTTTTACCGTCCCATGTAAATTACATACTGTCTAAACTATAGAGTACCTTGATAACATCTCTCTACATGTCTTTGACTCATCACAAACTCATGTCAGCTACTTATTTCATAGTAAACATTAATGGTAAATGTTTCAGTTTACATGTGTATGACTCACAAAAGCAAACATCACACAAGGAAGTCTGACTGTGACTGTTTGGTTATTGGAGTCATTCAACATGTGTGCCTGCTGTTGTTGACCCACGCTAGTTTTCCTGTTTTTTTTCACCACAAACACTGACGCATGAGGTGAAGGTTAAATGATTTCACTGACACTCCACCCATCAGCTGCCCTCATCACTGTTGGAAGGAGAGGGTGTGGTTCACATCGGTAGCATCTGTCACTCAAGCGTAAAATCATTCTCCATTTGTTTGGCTCGTCATAAAGCAATTATGTTGTCTCTTTATCTCCACCGTGAGTTGTAAAATTAGATCTTATGATGAAGCACGTCTGTTTAGTGATCTGAGGGACGTTTCTCGAGCACATTTAATAACATGACGTACTTACACACAGATATACAAGATCAGACAAGCTGACAAGTTGTGACAACGTTTGCAGATTCATTTAACCAAAAGTTGACAGGCGGGGGGAATCGCTGCTGTATGTGATTCTGAGTTAAATATTAAAGTGTAGGGCTGCAACTAACGATTATTTTCATTGTCAATTAATCTGTCGATTATTTTCTTGATTAATTGATTAGTTGTTTGGATATAAAATGTCAGAAAATGGTGAAAAATGTCCATCAGTGTTTCCCAAAGCCCAAGATGACGTCCTCAAATGTCTTGTTTTGTCCACAACTCAAAGATATTCAGTTTACTGTCATAGAGGAGTAAAGAAACTAGAAAGAATTCACATTTAAGAAGCTGAATCAGAGAATTTTTACTTTTTTTTGTTAAAAAAAGTGGAAATAGTTGGCAATTAATTAAGTGATATTCTATAGTTGATGAAAGACGCTCTCAAGTTATACTAGAGACATACCAGAGACTAAAAGTCAGGATATTTCAGTCTATGCTGCTTCAATATTCTTGTTTTAATCTGAGTCTTCTAACTTTATGGAAGTGCACGACTAAATCACTGGACAATTCCTTTAATCTTTGGCTGATAATAGTCCCCAACAAATCCACCAGTTACTCCTGTTTGAGTAAGATTTGTCTAAAACTGCAGTACGCAGCTATTCTAGGAAATTATTTAGCCTTTCTTAAAAATGCAACTATATACTGTATATATTCTATGTCTGTATCTGCCAGTGGACCATCATGGTAACAGTAGGCATAATAATATGTAAATTCCGCAGCAGGAGAGACGTCATGTTCTCTGCAATCAGGTGGAAAAAAATGTGATAAATGTGCATATATCGGTATTGGCAATCGGCCAAAATGTCGGCATGTTTGTTTTGAGTGGAAGTGGAAGCAAATGGGTTTTTGGTCTGAGTACCACAGACAGGAAAGGGAAATAGGGAAGTATTGAGACGGACTAAGGCTGCGTCTGATATCGCATACTACGCACAGCATACCCAATATGTGTACCATCGTTTAACATACTTCTGTGTGAATAAACAGTAGCACGTATCTTCTCGGAAACACTGAGCAATAATCTATGTTGTCACTTCCTCAGAGCCTCCTTGCCGGTTGGAGACGTGTAACCATGGTAACCCATACCAACCTCATGAGAATCAAAGTCTGAATTTAAAATATATATAACGCCTAGCAAAGTGAAATCTTATACTTGCAGTTAAATTGAAGCGCTATTGACTTTACAGAGCTGTCCGTCATTGCCTGTTATGAATGTTGTTATCACTACCACATTGCATTGTGGGATTTTCATGCCGCCCCAGCGTTGCATAATATTTTACTGGAAATAGTTTGCAATTCACGTAATATTGGTTTCATACTAAGGTTTGGACATACTATACTGAAATATCTCACACTGTTTTACTAAATAATAGCATGTTAGTATGGAATTTCGGACACAAGCTAAGACATTGTTGGTTTTGGTATTTGGTGATAAAACATATAAAAGTAATGCCAGACTTATTCTTTAGCTAAGGCTGGATTACTTTTTCTTGCTTTCCCAGAATATTACCAACAACAGGATGAAATGCAATTCAAATACTTGATAATAATCCCCAAAATGACAATAAATAAAAGTCCAAAAGAGCTTTGTATTGTATTCCAGTTAGTCAGTCCAGTGATTATATTAAAGTTACACTTTACTGAAAGTTTCTTTTTCTTACCTGGTTGATGGTTTTCTCCATCTGCACCAGGCCCAGGTTGGGCAGCGTGGTCTTGATGAAGTCCACGATGGACTCCAGGCTCTCGTGCTGCAGGATCAGAGGCTTGTGGCTCCCCAGGAGGCTCAAGCCCACCTTAAAGATGACCTCTGACCCCTGCAGGAACAACATATCTGACAAATAAAGAGGAGTCAAAAGGTTACAGAAGAAGAAAGAGAGATAATTGGTAGGAAAGGCCGTGACGTGGGAGCGCTTTTTAAAATGACGCAACAGTAAAATAAATAATGACAGATGCTCGCAGCACAGCTTACTGTGTTGATTGTTGACTTACAGGGTTTTTTAAATAATCGATGCTTTGACGTCAATAAAAAGGTTTAAGCAAACATAAATATAGGACAGAGACGGAGTAGCTGCGTGCATTTGTGTGCGTGCTTTGAATATATCAGGGTGGGGTGAGGGTGAGGCAGGATCGCATGAGATCATACAACAGATTATGGAATGGGAGCGGAGTTGTGGAGCCCCACGTACTGTACGATATCAAAGACTTCACAATGCTATGATGATGCCCTCTCACTCTAACACACACACACACACATACACACACATACACACCCACACACACACACAGCGTTATGCTCAGATGAGCACGAGGAGCCAAAGAGTCTGGTTCACTGACTGAGCACCGTGTAAAAAATTAGGCATGAAAAAAACAGTAAGAAAGGAATGAGGGAGAGTAAAGCAAATACGTGAAAGAAGAAGACGTATACAAAGGGGCTGTGGGTGTGATGGTATTTACACAAATGATAAAAGTTCACCTCAGAGGAAAAACAACAGCCTGTACCTGACAAACGAAGACTTTATCTCAAATGTGTCTGTGTGCCCGGGCCTCGCTGTTACGACTCGCT
The DNA here is from genome assembly GCA_916701665.1 of Sebastiscus tertius. Taxonomy (NCBI): domain Eukaryota; kingdom Metazoa; phylum Chordata; class Actinopteri; order Perciformes; family Sebastidae; genus Sebastiscus; species Sebastiscus tertius. The sequence goes on from CAKAOH010041076.1 coordinate 190,579, forward strand.
TTATTCCAATGAATCCTAAAATTCCAGTTTATATTTTAACAATAAAAAAGAATTATTGTTTGCCCCGCAGCCAAACGTATTAGATTCCTTCCAATGAAAAACAAGAGGAAATAGAAGTTGTACTTCTATTTCCTCCTATTTTTTTTAATCCTACTTCACCACTTTGCTCCCCTTCCTTCCATCACAAGGAGCCAGAGAGTCTTTCAGTGTGTTCCAATCCGCGAACTTCGGTACTTACACTTACTATTTTGAGTGCATAAGTGCGTTCACACTGTGAAGTACGGCAAAATGCAGTGCACTCGAAGTACCCGGATGTTATACTCAAAACGGTCAAATCGTTGAGCGTGGAACGCTGGACACTTTTCGCACTCAATTATTGCCATCATGGCTACGTAGCGGAAAAGGCGGGACCACGACCACTATTCAAACATGTGAAAATGGCGGCAGATGATGTGGGAGCTTTTGCATTGCTGAACAACGTACCTTATAGATGTAAGTTATAACGTTTCACGTCTACTCATTTGATTTCATTTTCTGTGTATTCTGGATCAATAAAGCAGGCAGATATTTTTGCGGGTAGTGGACGGGTAAGACCTGAAGGAGGCAGCAGTGCAACACAAAGGATGCCAGCTGCTGTAAAACCCTGAAGAAGAAGAAGAAGATATCTTTGCGGGTAGCGAGCCGCGGTCAAATGTTGCGATCGTCGTTTCCGGTAAGTGCGTCGCAGAGTATTCGATTTGAGACGACCCTACCCCGTTGAAATTCACGCACTACTCAAGTAAGTACAGAGTGCACACAGCGCACTACATTGAAGTGTACTTCAGGAAGTACATGGATTGGAACACACTGGTTCACTGACTGAGCACCTTGTAAAAAATGAGGCATGAAAAAAACAGTAAGAAAGGAATGACGGAGAGTAAAGCAAATACGTGAAAGAAGAAGACGTATACAAAGGGGCTGTGGGTGTGATGGTATTTACACAAATGATAAAAGTTCACCTCAGAGGAAAAACAACAGCCTGTACCTGACAAACGAAGACTTTATCTCAAATGTGTCTGTGTGCACGTGCCTCGCTGTTACGACACTTTATTCCAATGAATCATAAAATTCCAGTTTATATTTTAACAATCAAAACGTTGCCCCGCTGCCAAACATATCAGAGTTCTTCCCATGAAAAACAGGAGGAGGTAGAAGAACAAATAGAAGTACAACTTCTATTTCCTCCTATTTTTTTTATCCTACTCCACCACATTGCTCCCCCTCCTTCCATCACTCTGGGTCCAAGATCTAATTAAAAAAGTTGACAGGGGAGTGGAGACAATCCACGCCAACATCCTGCTTCTCTTCTACATCTATACTGCCGAGCTTTTCTCAGGAAGAAAGAAACAGTGTGGTGACCAAGTAAAACAAGAGTGTGGTCTGTGAGTGCAGATGCACACGCAGCTTTCAAAGCTTACCGAAGACTCTGGCGACAAAGCCGAGGGGGAAGTGCGAGGCGAAGGCGGTGAGGAACCAGGGGGTGGCGTACAAGCTGGGTCCAATCTCTTGCTGCTCCAGGTGGATGTAAAGATCCCGGTGGTAGTCGTGGAGCAGCCGCGACAACTGGTACATCTGAATCTGACATGAACAACATACCAGAGATTTTTTTTATTTCCGACTGGGAGCATGTGGTTGAGTGTGGATTATGTGCAGATTGTGCTTTTATTATTTTGTACATGGTTTTAAAGTTGAGCCTATGCACGTAGCCGTAGCATGACGAGCATCTGTTCAAAAATGTAAGTTCACGTTGGTGCTACTGAGGGTTTTACAAATGTAAACACGTTTTTGTTTTTTCAGTAAAGAAGCTCCCATTGTTGCTTTCTATCACAATCTAGATTGTTTTGGTGCGAGTTACCGAGTGTTAGAGATATCGGCCGTAGAGATGTCTGCCTTCTCTCCAATATAATGGAACTAGATGGCACTCGGCTTGTGGTACTCGAAAACACCCAACAAATACATTTGATAAACTCAACAGCAATTTCTCTTTCCAGGAATCATGACTCAGTTACTCAAGATAATCCGCACACCTTTAAGGTGTGTAGAGGACTCAGACAGATTCTGTAAATGTGTGCTATACATGAAGGACAAAGAGACTCTGTGTGTGTGTGTGTGTGTGTGTGTGTGTGTGTGTGTGTGTGTGTGTGTGTGTGTGTGCATTTTACCTGCAGGATAATCATGTCAGGCCTGTACTGTTTGCGAAGCCCCACGTCATACATGAGAAATTTGAGCATGTTGAAGGCGTCCTGTTCCCCCATGTGTAACAGCAGCACTCCCGCTATGAAGGACAGGCCCTGGCAGTAGCCCACCTACAATAACAACAATAACAAAGTTGACATTTACACAGTCAGGGAAGGGGGAAAAAGGCTTAAGCCTGAAAGACAGTTGACAGTTCCATTTAGTCCATCATCGAGGGAGTGGGAGAGAGACACTCGGAAAGAAAGAAAAGTGAAAGAAAGAACACTAAAAGAAGAATTGAATGATACCTCAGGGTCCAGCAGTGAGTAGGCTTTCAGTAAATTATACAGAGAGAGCTGTCCGGCCCCCAGCTGTGCTTGGAAATATGGATGAGTGGGAAAAGTGCGACCTGGAACAGAAGAAAAGAGCGAGATATGATCTAAATTGCAAAAAAACATCTGCACAGTTTATATTTAGTATGAAATGCTGCACCAGGCAGAGTATCTATTTGATGTCTGAGATCAACCTGATAAAACAGTTTTAATTTGATTTATATGATTTTGTCTGACGTGTTCCTGGAAAGAACCTGAGTGAACCATCTATAGGAGACCAACGCCTTTGGGTGTGTACATGTGTTTGAAGGCGGCATATAAACTCTGCTAAACTTTGCCTCAGGATGCGAGACTTCACACTCTACTGTTGATGGATAAAAAGGAGCTCGGTGCGCCAGCATGTGTCGACCCATTCCGAGCCGACATGCTTACAAATGCGTTCGTGGAAACACCCAACTTTATGCAAAGGCCGCATAGCCTCCTTCACAACATGTAGCGGCGGATGGGACGTGCACCTTGACAACATAATGACATGTGATCTGTAAAAGAACATTGTTAATGTGGATGGGCTGTAATTGGCAGGTGTGTGTGTGTGTGTGTTTTGGGACTTCTTGACTTACAGTGTGTGACAGTGAGGCTTTGGGAGAAGACAATGACGGTCTGCGTGAGTGTGTATGCGAGGAATGTGCTGTGGGGGCTTTATGTTTGTGAACATAATGCCTAGACTCCCTCCCCTGCCTGAAGGAAAGTGTGTGTGTGTGTGTGTGTGTGTGTGTGTGTGTGTGTGTGTGTGAATGTAAGGTGTGGGAGTGCTGAACTTTACAACACTAAATTCTTAACCTCCTCCTCCTTGCCTAACTCATGTTAATGCATTTAAATTGCGTATTTGCATGTTAAAGTTTGTACTGGACGACCTTGAGTTGTTGACCTGCACGCCTCTTTGCTGCTTCAGCGTCGTACACAATGTGTTGTTTTTACCCTACAGCACATAACACCATTATATTTGGCCACGTTAGCAAACTGTCAACTCTGTATGCCGTTACCTCTGTCCCCACCCTGTTTGATGTAGAGAGAATAACATGATAGTCAACATGATGATGAAAGATACAGGGTCAATAGCAAAAACAGGGGTGTGTGGGTGGGTGTGTATATGTATGTGGGTGTTATGTGGGTGGGGTGTAGATACTGTGTGTGTGTGTGTGTGTGTGTGTGTGTGTGTGTGTGTGTGTGTGGGTTTTTGGGTGGGAGGTGTTGGGTACATTTGATGTTGAAAGTGTTAAAAAAGAGGTTTGAGACATTGTAACGTAATCTTTGTGCAGGGTTCTGCAGAGTTCAGAGACTTTGAAAGACTTACTTACTTGTCAAGCAATGACGGAAAACCAGTAAGGACAATAAGGTCTACAATTATTTATTAAGTAAATACATTTATTGATATGTAGATCGCATATTTGTCTGTACTTTCCATCTGTACATAACAATAATTTCTAGTAATGAACCCAAAATTGTTAAAGAGTAATTTAGTAAATTTGGGCTAAAATCAACCCATGAGTCCGCTATAGCTAGAATTATATATAATGTCTCCCTACAACCTGCATCTAGATACAAAAAACAGTTATAACTACTAGTGTTACTGTCTACTGCAGGCGAGAAAACAGATTCGAGAACTTTGTAAAAGGAAATTTAAGGGCCTTTTGTTGAGGGAACTCCTTTTAGGGGCGCTTTCACAAACCAACATTTAGTCTGTTTTAATCGCACTGTACTCTGGTGTAGACCAAAACAACCGGTCTGAGACCACGTTTTACAAGCAGTCTGTTTCCAAGCGAACTTTAGTGTGGTTCAATTGCAGAAAGAACATAATAATCCGACCCAACTGCAGGAAGTGAAACCAAAATCCAGGCTGACTGTGTGGGCATTTGTTGAGATGGACACAGGTAAACGACAGGTTAACATGAGTGGGAGTGTTGTTGTATGTTTTGTAACAGTGCAGAAGGTTTTTGCCGACTGTATGTTTTTAATGTTGGAATTTGATGTCATGTTTGAATTTATCTTTTATGTACTAGAGAAGCCAAAGACAAATTTCCACTAAGGTGGACAATAAAGTCAAAGTAAAGTAAAGTAAAGGTTGTTTAACATCTCGGCCAAAGAGAACATATAGAATATGCTTAATAAAGTCCACAAAAATAGTGACGATTCCCTACATAGAAGTGGCAGCTCTCTTGCTCCTTCGTACACGACCCTCAGCATCTTCGTTTTTTTTATTTGGTCTGCTTTAAATCGGTGTACTGTGAAACCGAACCAGAGTAAATAGAAAACAAACTAAAAGTATCAATTTCACTCAGATTCGGACTCGCCAAATGAAGTAGGGCTTGTGTCGAGACCGGTAGATACCTTGTCTGTAAAATCTAAATATGTGTGAGTGATTATTGGTGTGTTTGTGCACATGGTATACTGCACATTCATTAGTGTTTCAGTGTTTCTTTCCATATACTGTAGCAGAATAGCTTCAAAATAAAGTAACTAAAAAAGTGTGTAAGTGAATATGAATATCTTAGTTACCCAGATCTATGAGGATGGCGTGTTGCTGCGAGGTGAGCTGTTTCAGCAGCTCTTTGTAAGGAGTGTCATTGGCCGGGGGTCGGGACGGGACCGTCTGCCTGAGCAGGTATTGTTCAGACAAAAACTTCCAGATCTCGCCTCGATGTTGCCTTGGGACACCTGCCGGAGACGACAAGAGATGAAGGAGGATGAGGGTGGGGTAGTGCAAAGGTGGAATGACATGTTTATGTGCTGTAACTGTCAAAAGACTGACTTTCTACCAGTAGTATGCAAATCATAACATCTGACGTCAGGACTACTGAGAAGAGCCTTACCTTGTCTATAAACATGCTTGAGTGACAGACAGAGACGAGTTTGTTGGCTTTAGAACATGCTTCTAAGCGTGAGGAGATACAGTGTTCGACAGTATTTTGCCTGGAGCGTAGAATTTAGTTTTGACCTCAGGAATGAACTCATACTGTCTGTATGCAAATATTCTACATGCTGTATTTAACTGTTGCATCACAAAATGACTGACATGTGTAGTTCTTAGATTACAAACGGTGGGGTGGAGCAGTTATTTGTTATTTTTACACTTCGGAGTTTGTAGGGATTAAACCAGTGATTCTCAAAGTGGGGAGAATCACTGGGGCACTCTGTCAGGGGGTCCGCAAAGTAATTAACTATAAATTATAAAATTGTACTGTATCATTAAAAAGTAAAGATCTACATTTGGGGACCATTTGCACCAATAAAACACACATATTGTGTCCATTACTCCCTCACACGTTAGTTATGGGCCTATACAAACTCTGATATCATTGTGACACACAACAATAAGTTTATTATTTTTAAGTTGAAGCTTTATACTGGTAAGTTTAAATATCTAGATTTATTATGACTATGTAAAGATCACAGGTGGAGGATGTTTGAACATGCGACCTTTGAATCACGGTTTGGTCAACTCCAGTTGTTTTTAAATGTGCTATACAAATAAACTTGATTTGACTTGACCTTGCAGTTTCACTCTTGGACAGCTTTAAGTACAGGTGTGAACGCACTCAAGACGCACTGAGATCCGATCACTCAGACCACATTCGGAGGTGGTCTGGGTCACATATGGCCACATTCTTTGAGTAGTGTGTACATGAATGTGTCCTAGGGCACATCAAAGACTGCCTACTCAACTGACATCCCGCTTGGATCCGCGGGGTCTCTTCGCTCCTAATGTGAATAGACAGGCAGATGCGAGCGCTTGTCTGCCTCGCAGCATGGAAACAGCTTCTGTGCTTTACTGTATTCTGTCGGTACAAACGAATTTTATCAAAATATATCTTATCTACGGCTACATATCTACAGACTGTCAGACTAGGCATGGGAAGTGCATTATTATCATACTGTTGGAGATGTGTTGGTGTTTTTGTTCCGGTGCTTTGCACGGAGCTGACACCCGCCCGCGGGCTCTCCTCCCTGTCTCTCTGAAGCTCTGTACCCTGCTGTTGCCGCAGCAGTGTCGGCGGCACGGAGGTCCCTGGGGACCGCTGGTACAATAACCTTTTATTTTGATGTTAATAAATTGTACCCGAATTCACAAATATGTAGGATATTATTACTGACATTCCTGTAATATGATGTCACAACGTCTGTAGTATTAGTCATGTGTTTACTACATGTTTATTTGCATATTGAGCGGGGAAGTGGTCACTCAAGACGCATGTAGAGACGCATTCCAATGCCAGGTGTGAACAGACGTACTTAAAGCTGTCCACTTGTGTTTGGATCACTCAGCATGCATCTCAATGCCAGGTCTGAACAGGGCATAAGACTGCCATTCATTGGCCAGTAGCCTTTTTGTGTGCACGTGTGTTCTGAACTTTAGATCCCCCCTGTTACGTTTGAGGCCGAGGGCAGAGGAGATAACCTTCCTGTCCTCTGTGCAGAACGTGCTGATACTAGAACATGGACAGAATAGAAAGCCTTGACAACGAGAGAAAGACACTGGGGGAAAGTTGTCGAAGGAAATACGCGCTGACAACACAAACATTGAATTAAAAACAGTTCATCAAATTTATGCTCTTTCCTTTTGCTATATTTGGGGAGAAAGGCCCCAGCTGTTGATAAGAAGAAACGTTACAATACATATTTTCAGTGTTGGAGCTTTATACATTAAGCTTTGGTCAATATTGGCTAATACCTGGTGATTTTAAAAAAGAACAAACATTTCCAAGAAGCACTGATATATGTATTTGTGGAGCCTAATATGTACCTTGTGCAACAGCAGCATGTATGGTCTCTGAGTCAAACTTGACCTTTGCCCTCGCAGGAGTTCCCAGCATCTTCTCCCAGACCAGAGTGACATCCTTCAGACACGGAGTGATTTCCTCGTAGTCCAGCTTCAGGCGCTTGTTCTGCAGATCGCTCGCTGACGCTAAGAACGGAAATACACGAACAATATACGTCAATACTGTGACAACCCCAGCACCCTTTTGGCTCGCCCCTGTGGTGTGTAGCCCACAGTGTGAGGTGCTGGAAACACCTGCACAGATGCGAGCGGCTCTCTTCACAAAGCACCAAGACCTGCACATTTTGCGTTGTCCTTTTGGTTTTGTTTCTGCACTTGTGCATCTTCACACTAACTAGCGTGTCAGAACAATAAAAACAGTGTAGAGTAGAAAATGTGCCTGTGACCGCAGCCAAAAACGGATTTAATGACACAGAATAAGAAATTAATAAAGTTGTATTAAATAAAACCTTTACTTTTAGATAAAGAGGATTTTAAACCGGCCAGGCCAACTGCATTTCATGAGTGAGGCTGTCATCATCTAGAGACTGAATTGATCCAAAAAGAAAAGATGGTCACAGGATTTTTCTTTTTAGACTTGTGGTAATGAATCAAAATAAGCATGTCACATATTCTAAAAGCAGGGAACCTTTCATTTTTGGGTTGTTTGGGGAAATGTTGGAGGCAAACGCCTCGAAATGTCAGCTGGGAATGGGTGAGAAATGACTGCAGGAGCAGCCTTGCTGGTTAAGCACCATGTTTAACTTTTCACTTGTTTCTTTCAAACCTGCAATTACTGTTTTTTTTCTTTGACCACTGAAGGTCAGCGGAAACAAGTTGTGAACACAGCACTGACATCATCACCTTTTAAGTTGATATGGTGAACTTGTTAGCAAACAGTTGCCTGTTTACACGTCCAGCAGTTACAGAGCAACATTCATTTGGAGCCTTGTTTCAGGCCAGCTGGTGAATTTAAGCCCAATATTCACTCTCTTTTAGCTCTGCTTTTGGTCTCCACCAACTCCTGAGGGAAATATCTGTCTCTTTTGCTGCTAAATGCTCCACTATTTGCGCCAGTTTATATTAGATCCAATCACATTGTTTTGTACATGACACACAGAGAAAGAGAGAGAGAGAGAGAGAGAGAGAGAGAGAGAGAGAGAGAGAGAGAGAGAGAGAGAGAGTAAATCAAGGAATACCAGAGATCCTTTGGACAGGACGTTCTTTGTTTTGCGCAACCAAATTTGTGACTTTCAGATGAACACATCAACTAAATAGAAGCTGTGAATTCCGTTGCAACATGTTGACACCAGCGATCAAAGAAGGTGAGGGCACACCCAGCACCCCCCATCTGTTCCTCTCTTTCAGTTAACACCCTTCCTCTCTTTCCTCCCTAATCTCTTAACCCACAGCCCTTCTCTTCTTCTCTCTCTCTCTTTTCTGCCGACACTCAAGTCTTTCTTCTCATTCAATCCCACATTTGTCTCGTCCGTCAACCGCACTCTCCCTCTCCCTTTTTCTCCCTCTTTCCCCTTGTGGACTTCCCCACCCTTTCCGCTCATGTGTGGTGTCCACCCAGTGACCAGCTGCAACTTGGCAGAGCTGGAGAGAGTGACATCATCACTATGGGACAGGAAAGAGACAGCAGTCCGTTTCCTGTTCCAACCAGACACCTTCCTGGAAACAGAGGAAAAAGTAGGTGTCCAGCCAAGAGGAGGAATGCATTTATTTGCATCCGCAACTTTGTGCGAAAAGGAACTGGGGCAATTACAAAAAAATAATAATAACATTAATAATTTATAAAAACACCACAGCTTTAAAGGAGCAGTGTGTAGAATCTGGTGGTATCTAGCGGTGAGGTTGCAGATTGCAGCCAACTCAAGCCTCTCCCCTTGTGCCAAGCATGAAGAAGAACTACGGTGGCCAACGCAAAAACGTCATTGGTCCTCTCTACAGCCAGTTCTTGTAAGAGCTGTGTAGGTCATTTGGAGCAGAGATAGGAAGTGAGTTGTGAAGCAAGAGAGTGAAAGCGGCGGCGACGGGAGCGAGTAACGTTATGAACTCCGGCCCAAGCAGGAAAAGTTAACAATGTTTGGTATGTCCATTCTTGGATACTGTAGAAACATGGCGGACTCCGTGAAGAGGACTCTATATAGATATGAAGGACTCATTCTAATTTAACAAAGACGCTAAATATATATACACTAAATAAAACACACTTACTGATATAATATTCCATTTCTGCCAATAGATCCCCCTAATTATTACACATTGGTCCTTTAATGAACAAATTGAGGATATGTAAATTCAGTAAAGTGCTTTCCATAGAACTCCCACTAAAATCCAGGATATTTTAAAATAACTTGGCACAAGACAAATTGAGAACACCTGAAGAGGTCTGAAAACAATTTATGAAATGCTGTAGATCATAGGCCTCAGCAATCACAGACAGAGAAGTAGCGGGAGTGACCTGGAAGGCGTAGGCTGGATAATAAAAGAAGAAAACTTGGACGGAGCAGATAGCTGACACACCCAGAGTAAGAATAGATGCTGCTGGAGAGGCCGTGGCTCTGCTGTCGGTCTTATCAGCTGTCTGGAGCAGACAGAGTCTGGTCCATCAGGACTCGCTCATTGGCTGCAGCCCAGCGAGCGCTCCATCTCTCCAACCTCTCCTCCCGCTGGAACACTCCACCCAAGATAACACACAACAAGATAGGATACTCCACCCTGGAGCTGACAAAGATACACACACATACACTGATGGAGGCACGCACACACGCACGCACGCTTTCGCAGTAGACCTATAAAGCATGCGGCAGCGTGAGAGATAAACAGAAAGAATAGAGGACTGGGAGTTGAGCACCACCCTTACAAATAAAGGATAGAAAAGTGGAGCGCACCCTGTGGGAAGACTAAAACACAATTAAACTAGTGACGCCCAAAAAAGCCGCCACACGCTGCAGATGTGTACGTTGGCGTGTTATCGTTTGAGTGCAGCGAGTGCGTGCGTGCGTGAGTTCGCTGCCCGGACTTGTTTCCCTTTCATCAGAATTGACCCACATTCTCTCCATCCACACCCTGTTATGAAGGCAATGATTTCTATCTGTGTGACAGATGAAGTACTATTTGTGAGTGAATTATTTCTTTGTATACAGAGCAGGTAATTAGGGGCGTGGCGCATAGCTAGGTGTGTGCGTTGATAGTTGCCAACTGGGTCAGGAAAAGAGGTGGTGCACTTGGCACACCCTTAGCAACACATAAACACACTTACACATTATATAACCTGTTCATTTGGGATGGGTCTAAATATTAAAAGAAACAGGTGTGCACTCGACTATCTAACCTCTGTGTGTGTGTGTGTGCGTGCGTGAGCTTCCAGAGAAAGCAATCATCATTTAATTCAAATTATGGGAGCCAAAGCTGTCATCAATGATAGTGACTAATATAAAGAATATAATAGAAGTGACTCATCGTGTACTGCAATGTTTGTTTTAATGTTAATTATATGGTTAATAGAGATTATATGGCTCACTGAAGCGAATCATGTTTTCAGCTACACCTATAGTTAATGCTGTTTACTTGCAGAAGAGAGCCGATCGTGACACAACACGGTTAGAGATGCGCTCGCCGCACATCACAACGCGCAGCTACTGAAGTCGGGCTTTGCTATTGGAAATAATGGGTTTCACAGCGCAGTGGTGCTGCTGTTGGGTTGTGTCTGAAAAGGCCTTCAGTGAGTGAGAGACAGAAAGGACCCTACTAAGAGACAGATATAGGTTCAAGCAAGGGCAAAAAATGAATGAATGAATAAAAACTGATCAATATTAATTTATGCGAGAGATTCACACAAGTTCACGCCAGAGGGGAGAATTATTCTGTATTCTTTCCTGAGACTTATAAGTAAAATTAAAAGTATTTAAGATTAAAAATGCTGTTGCAGTGTACTTATTATTTTGTTATTTTCATTCTTTAAAAGTCACCAGTCTCTGAAACTCTCTCTGAGCCCCAGACCCCTGATTTGATTTACAAATCCTCCATATTTTTGAGATCTCAAGGTTGGCAAGTGTGCTATGCAGGCTCCTTGTGTGTATGTGTGTTTTAATCCCCGTCATCCATCCGACTCACCCTGCAGTTTCTGGTTCTCCCTCTCCATCCTCTGCAGCAGGATCTGCTGCATGATGGCTTTCCTCCAGAGCTCCCTCAGCTCCTCTTTGCTCTTTTTCGTCCTCTCCTCAGGCACCAGTCTTATGGACGAGTCCCCACTTCCTCCAACTCCCACCTGGCCCGACAACACTCGACCCCCCTCTAGACAGGGATCCCCTCGCTCTGAAAGACATATCAGATTGGATTACATTAGAGTAGATCAGATCACGCTACATTACAGCGTCCATTGCAGCAGCAAGATATAGCCAAGAAATAACGAGAGATAACAGTGTTACAATATGAATTATCACGCAGCGTTGTTGAACACTCGATTCTGATTGGTCAATTACAGCCGGTCTGTTATAACAGACCAGGACGCAGTTCTGATGTCGTACTCTGGAGGACCGTTTTTAATTGTGCAAAACAGCAGAGCTTGTTAGTAGAAAGAAATATTTATATTCACAGGATATGAAAAACTTTTTATCTGGGGGGAAATTCATTTTTTTTTTTTTTTTTAACTTCGCCAATTGACCCACAGTTAAAAAACCCAAGTCAATTCAATTTGCAACAAACCCTCGGACACTCATGCAAAATAAAACAAAAAAATGCTTAACATAGATATATTTGACACAGTCGGGCGCAACGCACACACAGTAAAAAAAAAAAGTGTTTGTGTGACTCCACCCCAAAGTACAGGGTGGATCCCAAACCTCAAAATACCGTGTTGTTTAGAGGAAGGACATAACAACTATCCAGATAGCTCAGATAGCACTCGTCTTTCAGTTCGCAGGAACATCGATTCAGTTTGATTCCACACACACACACACTTTAGCTTGGCTTAGGAATGTCAATCTGATGCTTATCTTCTGAGATAGGTATTAAGATAGGTCACCATTTCAAGCAACAGATAAACCACAAAGACAATACCGTGTTGTTTAGAGGAAGAACATAACTATCCAGATACACAGCGGCCAC